>JACEGR010000423.1:0-268962 GCA_014170235.1 Listronotus bonariensis
GAAATAATTAACATATGATGACAGCTGCATTCAAAAACTTTTTGTGTAGAAACTAAATAAAAATACAGTATGGAGGACTAAAGGCAGGGCAGAACCAAAATATTAAACAGAAATAAAAATTTATTTCAAAAAGCATTTCAAATGAATGATCGGTATTGCCTACCATTTGAGCAATATCGACCATACATTGACCATATAAAGCTTAAGAAAATATGTCTTATTGACAAAATCAATCAATGAAAAAAATGTGTCAAGCATTCATGGTAATTTCAACATAAAAACATAAAGCTGTGAGAAGAAATTTATATTGACAAAAATGACAAATATACACTTCTTTGCTGATCTCACGCCAGCACATTCGGCATGTGCTGATTTTCCACATGAACAGGTCACCCACCACCTGTCCTCTCCGAATTCTCGCACAACAATGCGAGAGGTCCATGGCCTCTTCCAAATCAGTCTTCTTGCTTTTGCTGGTCCTTGTTTTCCTCTGTATCATCGTCTCACTGAATTCGTTTGGTTCCCTTAAGATTCGCCAGTTCCATTTACCATTCAGACTTCTCTTTTCTCTAATTCTTCATATTTGCGTTACAGTAGAAGATCTTAAATGACACATTTACTTTTACGCCCAGTCATTGTCACTATCTTCAGCCCAAACTCATCATCCAAGGTTATCGGTATCGTTGACAGTTTCATTACAGCTGTTCGTACTCTGCATGATCAGCTTATCAGCTTTTTGCTCGATATTTTCCTATTTTTGCTCATTTTTACTGTTCGTGCCTGCGTTTGTTCATTATATTCTCTTTATATTGTCATCTTGTCTTTCGGTTCTTCCTATCGCTTTTCACACGATTACTCTTTCCTCATTTATACGATTCCCAAGGAATGGAGCTGCCGTCCAAATTTCCTGTAATGGTAAAAAATTTAACTTTGTGTTGTTCTTAACCAAATTTTTCCTGAATAAGAGTGAACGCTGGTTGCCGGCAGCTTAGGTTAACGATTAGCATGATAATTATAGTCTCTCGAAGGCTCTAGATCAAGTTAGAGAAAATAAGTCTACCCTCTTTTGTTAAACCTTTTTAAATCCTATTCAAGAATGCTCTCTGGCTTTCAGATATGTTAGGTGTCTTTCAAACCAAGAAAACTGTGCCACAATCAACATATTTTTTTATCCCTTGTTAAAATTATTCTGAATATTGTTAGTTTTCTCCAATAATTCAAAGACTGCTGAATCCTGAAGTCTTGAGGAGTCCTAAACAAACTTTCGACATTTTAATGATATGGATATAACAGTTGTTTTCTGGGCAAGGGTGAGAACCGTAATGCTCCTCCATGTCTTATTATTTTGATTGGACTTCTTGCCTGAGGACGGTCCTTAGAAAACCAGGTATGTGATATGCTCCCGGATGCTTTTCTTATTCACAGATTTAGTTTGATCGGCAAGCGATGGTCTGAAGAGATTTTCTTTCGAGACCTCATGAACCTCTATTTGTTTTTCTGTTATATTTGAAAGGCATTTCTTATTACATTTGAAACCAAGAATATATATAATTTCGGGCAATAATCAACTGTATCGTAGACCCAACACCGAAGGTTTGTTTTTAATCCAAAATGGTGGGCGTGCTTAAAATAAAATCCACCAGAAGAACTGTAGGGCAATAGCTCCATGCGGTTTTTACAAATCAAATGTTCGCTTAATAATACAACAGATATAATGTAAAATTTCAACTTATTTTCGAGACCAACTATTTTTAGAACTCAAGATATAAAGATTCAAATTCTGAAATATGTTAATGCAACCGTATTTCACCAACGTTCACCGATCGGCGTCGACCGGTGACCCTAAAGCGGCAGTCTGGTCAGAGATTCATTTCACGGCGCGCATTATAATCATACTGACTAGAAAAAATAATCTTAAGTAAGTGAAATATGTCTACACACTGTTATTATATTTAAAAAGATACGTTTATTTCTCCTTAATTATTAAAAAAATAATCCCATTATTTAAGTTCAGTCATATTAGTCAACTTGTGTTGATAAACAATTTGTGGTTAAAACTCGTCCAATTTACATTTTTTTTTTATTTGAACGGCAACTGAAATTACCTTTTAAATTTATATCAAAGTTTGTATTTGGTTAAAAAAAACAGTTTTTAGTATTTTCTAGAAAACATGTTTTTTTAGTTGTGTCACTTTTAAAGCAAGTGTGCGATATGTTTTTTCATTGTCTCATAAATAAAGAAATTGAAATCACTCTAAAAATACTTGTTTTAAATAATTTTTAGATAAAAAATAAATTCTAAACTATTACCATCGATTTGTTATTTAAATTATTGTCGAATGCAATTAAAACTATATTTTTTCTCTAAATAGGCTTGATATTGGAAAAGTGTTGAACCTACCTAAAATATGTCTCATAATAGGGATTTTTACATAACTAGAAACTCGATAAAAGGGTTTTTAAAACTTATGCTAACGTCTCAATTGTTTCATTTCACTTTTATTTTTAATTTCTTAAAATTATTAATATTACCAACCTTATACTTTTGTTTGTTTTTTTATTCGATAATAGTAATTATCAAAAAGATTCAAAAAGTGGCACAATGTGCACCTTTTGAAATTTCAGGCCATGCACATAACAAACTCCCTATATAATTCCTAGCAAAAACGAGTTTAAAATCAAAATTTAATACGCCTAAAACTAAATATTATTATATTATAACAAGTAGCATAAAGATCGGGCCTCACATAACCGCAACAAGCCCGTGGCCGTGCGTTTCCCTGGTATAATTTAAGAGGATGCGGTGCAAAAAGTTTCGTATTTAATCAAACTGCAGTAATATGAGTCAATTATACCACGCTTTAAATTACACCTGATTATAAAATAAATCTTTACAAATAAGGTAACACAGTTTTAAGGTTTGGCCAATTATACCCCACCGAATCCTATACCGTAGCACGACCGGGTCTCAGTTTTGAAAGAAGAAAAAGCTGCTTTATTTAAACAAAGAGATATACATACAGAAAACAATAGACTTAGCTTGACAGAAATACTTTTTATATTTTTGAAGGCATGGAAAATGCTTTTGAATTTTTTCAAATTAATTTGCTCCACTTTCCTCTATTACCGTGAGTCCCGACCTTAAGAGTGACACTTTTTAGTGGGTTAGCCTGTGACAACTGTTTAACTGTTTCTCTTCCTTTTTCTTTCCTCATTGATCACTATATAATTTAAACAACTTCTTGCATTGCTTTTTTTTTGATAAAATATTTTTTCTGCACACAATTACTTCTCTTTTTACCACAATTTTATTTAAAATAGGTCTAGATACAGGTCCCTTTAACGGCATCCATAACTGTTTTTAGGGTTTGTCACGAGGTATATACAAGCATAATTTTGGATTTTTACCATTACGCTAAAAAACAAAAGCGGCCTTTTTTTTCTTTTTTGGACAAAAGAACCCACTTTCATACTATATGAAACTATAAATTAAAGAATAATTATAGTTAAAATAATTAATAGTTTAAAAAACTAAAAAACACGCTTTTATATGCAACCGAACTAAAAATTAGAAAATAATTTTTCATTAAAAAAATATTGTCATTTCATAGTAAAAAGCGTGGGGTGCATTTTACTATTTTTTCATAACTTTTCCATCATAGATATTTGCAAATATAATAATTATAACATTTAATATTTTTATCACCCCACGCTTTTTACTATGAAATGACAATATTTTTTTTAATGAAAAATTATTTTCTAATTTTTAGTTCGGTTGCATATAAAAGCGTGTTTTTTAGTTTTTTAAACTATTAATTATTTTTCATTTTTTAGTTTCTGCTACTCTTGACAAAATGGCGAACAAATTTTTTAATGAACAAGAGTGGCAAATTTTAAAATTTTTCCAACAGATTGCAACTCACTAAAAAATTTCTTCTTCATTAAGTAGCAAAGTTTGAAATTTTGCCAACAGATGGCAATCCAGGCAATGTTTGGACCGTTGCCAATATATTGCAACCCACTAAAAATTTCTTCTTCATTTAATAGCAAAGTTTGAAATGTTGCCAACAGGTGGCAACCTAGGTGTTGTTTTTATATTTTTATAATATAAAGGAAATTTTTTTTTCCTGGCGATCCAAAAAAGAATGTTAATTTTTATTAATTGCACATTATGTATTATGTATACATTACACATAATGTAATTTTTATTATGGAATCCTTGAACTCATGGTGCAACTAACCCTATATTTTTATTGTTCATAAAAATTGAACACCCATGGTGCAACTAACCAAATTGTGTAAAAACTAAAAAATTTCTTCTTCATTTAATAGCAAAGTTTGAAATGTTGCCAACAGATGGCATCCTAGGTGTTGTTTTTATAATATAATGGAATTTTTTTCCTGGCGATTCAAAAAAGATAACGGGATACTGTTTTTAAATTATTGCATCTTCATCGGTCCTTGACACGTGTGCAAAGTTTCAAAGAAATCGAATAGCTGGGAGTTGGTTAAAATTAGGCTCAAAGATTCCGTTACATAGATAGATAGATAGATAGTTACAACCCAAGTTAATAAAAGCGTGTTAAAAAAGCAAAACAAACACGCTTGTTTAAAGTACATCAAACTATAAAGTTTAAAATAATTCTTAAAATTAACTTAAAACAATGAACGATAAATACTAGTATATTATTGTAACAATGAGGGGGCGCTTTGTGCCATATTTTTCATATTTCGAGCGCCCGAGGCTTTTTTATTTTTAACTTTTTATTTGCGTGTATGCAAGAAAAATAAGGCCTTGTTGCCTTGTTTACTGACGAGGCAAGATTATTCGTTCAGTTAGGATATTTTAAAGTTTATGTTAAGCTATTTTTACAGTTTGAAAGATTTTTGCGGCAGTTTTTTGATCTGCTCACGCACACTTTTCTGTTTTTTAAAATCCCGCAATTTTTCTTTAATGCAAGAAGAAGATAACAACTAACAATTTATTTGAAGTTTATCTTGGTATATATCGTTAAAGCTTTTAAAAAGGCCTTTTTTAAAGATGTCATTGCCAACTATGGTTCACATTTTAAAAAATGCAAGTTTATATCGTAGGTAGCATAAAAACAGACTACTTCATTAAATATCAGATTACTCTTTTCAATTAAGAAGATAATTATTTATAAGTTTTCCATTTACCCTTTTTTTTTTCTATTTCAAAAATTTACTGGGTTATAGAGAAAAACAAATTTTTGGAATAAAACTTTTTTTTAAATATCTAGATGATGTTTTTGGACAAAACAAAAAGGTGATTTAAAGTTAGCTTTAAAAACTACAATTCTTTTCCTATTTAACCGTCTCTGTAGCTACAGCGGCTTCCGAGATCCCTGTACTTAACATCGAAAAAAACTCACCCTGTTTTTTTATTATACCTGTTTTTAAGCAAAGACAATAACACAAAAGGCACCACTTAAGTTTTTTGTTTTTATGTTTTAAATTACAAAAAATATACACAACAACTGCAAGTACAAAAATGTGAGATTGCCATGCAAAAAAAACAACCCCACAGGTCCATCTAAATTAGTGGATTTCTGTTCCATTTTTAAATATTTTTATTTGTTTTGTTTTCTTTTAAAAGAATAAATGTGTAAAAAAGACAAAAAATGTGGAACGCTTCACGATTTTGCGTGTCATCCTTGCGCAGGGGCCATGCTAATCTTCTCTGTATCGTTCCAATTTTAGTATATGTACCGCCGAAGCGAGTACACTAAACTAAAATTTCAACCTCTATTTGAAGCCAAAACTGATCGGGTAACAGGGGTAAGATACAAGTATGTTAAAGCTTTTGGCATTCTAAGACCTTTACAGGTATAAATACTTCGCAGGTAATGAAACCTAGTAGTGTTGTTTACAGAAATTAGCTTTTGCATTTAATAAATATTTTTTGTTTGTGTCAAATTAATAGTTTTTTAATAGGATCGCAGAGCTCTTGCTAGAAGCTAATAATACCAAAGCACCAAAGTTCAAATTTTGCCCAGCTACCTCAGTGGATGTGAAGGGATTGTTGCCTAGTTATAAAAATATCTATAGATTAATCGAGGATACAATCCTATACTGAACATTTGAAACAATACTTGATTGTTTACGTTTAGAAAAATATCAAGTAATGTAGGTATATGTTGATTTTGGAATAGAATTTTTTTTTTTGTTCCTAAATGATTTAATGTTGCATATTTTGCCAGTTTTCGTGAAAATTTCATGCATTTTTAATTCATATTTACATGCATATATTAAATTTTTATGTTACCTACATATAATCCGGTCTCTAGTGATAAATTTAATAAAAAAGTTCATGTAAGATGTGTTCTACGAAGCAGGTTTAGTTGTTTACATGTAAATAATATTATAGAGTAAGAAAATTATAAGAGTTATCATGGAATAGCCGATTTAAGGACAGGTCATGCGAAAACTCCCAATATAATTTTATTCGTTTTTCGTTGAAATACCGCCAGTTAGTCATTTTTGTCAGCTTACGTATCTTCCCACCGCTGATGTTACACGAGGCGAGGCTTCGACCGACGCATTTAAAGTGTAAAATGGCAAAAATGACAAGCCTGCCGCCAGGCAGCGCTGAGCCTGCCGCAAAAGCGGTACGAAAATGTTAGCATGCCATGGTTTCTCTTATCCGTAGGTATGTTACTTTATGATAATATGTATTCTAAAAATAATAATAATATTATTATTAATAATAATAATGATATACCGGGTGCTCACGAGATCACTTTCCGGCTGCCATTTTTTATTTCTTATCGATACTGACGAAATTTGGTAGGATTGTTAGACTAACAAAAAGTCATTTTTAGGTGTATACGATAGGCTTTTACGTTTTTACGGTTTTACCGGAAATGACTCAAACTTTTGATTTTTAAATGGGACTGTTTTTATGGCAACCACGATAAATTGTAAAGTAAGTACGCCATTTAGTATCAAAAAGATCATTAACCTACATGATTAATATTTTTTTAAAGAAAATAAAGTAAAGTGTCTTAGTGTTTTATATCGTTGGATTTGCTTTACAATACTGCATTTAGAAATATTATTAAAGTGATATGGTCCTATTTTGGTTTTTAAGCTTGGGTAAAAAAAGTAAAAAGTGAAGTTTAGAGCCCTCCAGTAAACAAGTTTAAAAAGATAAAATTGATTTCGTATTTTTCTGAAAGTAAGTAAAGTATGAGGAGTAATTTTAAAATGATGACACTCTAGATTAAAATAAAAATTTATTTTAAAACTAAAATTTGACCAAAATTTGTTTAATAAATATTGTATTCCGACTAAAAATGATCTGAAGAATTCAAAAAACAAAAATATACAAAAGTTCCAGTCATTTCCAATGAAACCGGAAGTCGTAAAAGCCTATCGTATACACCTAAAAATTACTTTTTGTTAGCCTAACAACCCTACCAAATTTCGCCAATAAACATCGTTTGTTTTCAAGGCTTGCTTTGTTAATTTTGATAATCAAGAATTAGTCGTACGTAAATGTTCAAAGTCGTTTTTCTAAAAACCGTTCATTTTAAAATAATGCAACAAGAACCCCTTTTAAAAGATATTTTACTGCTCTTTATTAACTTTATATGTAAATTTATAAAAAGTTTGAAACAAAAGACTTTTAAATTATTTTTCTAAAGTGAAAGGCAGTTTAGGCCCTTTGGGATTGACAACTGGCGTCAAATTAAATGAGTAAATACAAAGAATCATAACTGATATGTAAGCAAAAATAAGTACACTATGAAAAAGTTATTAAAAAAATAACATTTTTTTTTCAAAATCCTGAATTTCCGTTAATTTTAAGTTTTCCAAAGAATTATAAAAAGTTTGTTGCATTAATTTTTCGTACAGAATCGCGTACCGAAATTCTAACGCGTAATTTCCGAACACCCTGTATATTTTATTTAGTATAATGCTTTTTTGCTTTTTTACGATAATAATATTTTATATTTTAGTGTCTTATATTACCGACATTTATAAACATAGAGTATGAGACACTTTATTATAACACGGGCCGTTTGTGTTCTGGTCACATGAGACTATAAGACGCCCTTTATTTATAAAAATTGAATGCCAATAAAACAATGTAATTATTAAAATAGTATGATTTTATAATAAAGTACAGATTTCAGACATACTCTAATATTTTTCTACAAATAAGTATTTTAAGTTAAATAACGTAAGATGATCAACCTAACCTAAAACAGTAACATTGAGACAAAAAGCATGCTAGCAAGTCATTTTTTTAACTAAATATTTTTAAAAAGTTTATCAAAATTTGTGGTGTATTGAATAATGGAATCAAATGACAGTTTCAGATTAAATAACAGCCAAAGGAAAGAAATCGATTTAGCCTTCTTTTATTAATGAAAATAGTCCAAAACTAAATGTGACAAAAACTTTGAAAGCTCAATCAAAATTATCTAAAGAAATCGTTTTTGGTTGACCATAAATATAATCAAAAAACAACAAAAAATCAAAACAAACTACGATCTCTAATTACTCGTAGAAATAGTTTTTAAAGCAATGAAAGACGAAGTCTTTGAGAAAGCCAGTTTCTATTTATAAAGTATCTGGTATCATACTGACTAGAAAAAATAATCTTGAGTAAGGGAAATATGTCTACACACTGTTATTATATTCAAAAAGATATGTTTATTGCTATTTAATTATTAAAATTTTTTAATCCCATTATTTAAGTTCAGTCACATTAGTCAACTTGTGTTGATCAACAATTTGTGGTTAAAACTCGTCCAATTTACAAAAGTTTTTTTATTTATACGGCCACTGAAATTATATTTTTAAATTTATATCAAAGTTTATATTTGGTTAAACAAAAACAGTTTTTAGTATTTTCTGGAAAACATGTTTTTTTTACTTGTGTCAGCAAGTGTGCGATATGTTTTTTCATTGTCTCATAAATAAAGAAATTGAAGTCACTCTAAAAAATTTAATTAATTTTTAGATAAAAAAACAAATTCTAAACTATTAACATAGACTTCTTATTTAAATTATTGCCGAATACAATTAAAACTATATTTTTTCTTTAAATAGACTTGATATTGGATAAGTGTTGGACCTACCTAAAATATGTCTCATAATAGGGACTTTTACATTACTAAAAACTCGATAAAAGGGTTTTAAAAACTTAAGCTAACATCTTAATTGTTTTATTCCACTTTTATTTTTAGTTTCTGAAAATTTTTAATATTACTAACCCTATACTTTTGTTTGTTTTTTTATTCGATAATAGTAATTAACAAAAAGATTCCAAAACGTGACACAATATTGGGCCTTTTTGAAATTACAGGCCATGCACAGAACAAACCCCCTAGAATACTGTTGTGTTCAGTTGTCATCCGGCTGATTAAAGTTCGTAAAAAAATGACTGGATAATATTTAACCCCACACAAAATTATTACATTGGAAGTGCATATTGGATATTTTTTACCTATAAATTAAATATAAATTTATATTATTCCTAGCAAAAACGAGTTTAAAATCAAAATTTAATACGCCTAAAACTAAATATTATTATATTATAACAAGTCGCATAAAGATCGGGCCTCACATAACCGCAACGAGTCCGTGACCGTGCGTTTCCCTGGTAAAATTTAAGAGGATGCGGTGCAAAAAGTTTTGTATTTAATCAAACTGCAGTAATATGAGTCAATTATACCACACTTTAAATTACACTTGAATAAAATATAAATCTTTACAAATAAGGTAACACAGTTTTAAGGTTTGGTCACTTATACCCCCACCGAATCCTATACCGTAGCACGGCCGGGTCTCAGTTTTGAAAGAAGAAAAAACTGCTTTATTTAAACAAAGAGATATACATACAGAAAACAATAGACTCAGTTTGACAGAAATACTTTTTATATTTTGGAAGGCATGGAAAATGCTTTTGAATTTTTTCGAACTAATTGGCCTCACTTTCCTCTATTACCGTGAGTCCCGACCTTAAGAGTGACACTTTTTAGTGGGTTAGCCTATGACAACTGTTTAACTGTTTCTCTTCCTTTTTCTTTCCTCATTGATCACTATATAATTTAAACAACTTCTTGCATTGCTTTTTTTTTTGATAAAACATTTTTTCTGCACACAAGTACTTCTCTTTTTACCACAATTTTATTTAAAATAGGTCTAGATACAGGTCCCTTTAACGGCATCCATAACTGTTTTTAGGGTTTGTCACGAGGTATATACAAGCATAATTTTTGGATTTTTACCATTACGCTAAAAAACAAAAGCGGCCTTTTTTTTTTCTTTTTTGGACAAGAGAACCCACTTTCATACTATATGAAACTATAAATTAAAGAATAATTATAGTTAAAAAACACGCTTGTTTAAAGTACATCAAACTAAAAAGTTTAAAATAATTCTTAAAATTAACTTAAAACAATGAACGATAAATACTAGTATAATATTGTAACAATGAGGGGGCGCTTTGTGCCATATTTTTCATATTTCGAGCGCCCGAGGCTTTTTATTTTTAACTTTTTATTTGCGTGTATGCAAGAAAAATAAGGCCTTGTTGCCTTGTTTACTAACGAGGCAAGATTATTCGTTCAGTTAGGATATTTTAAAGTTTATGTTAAGCTATTTTTACAGTTTGAAAGATTTCTTGCGGCAGTTTTTGATCTGCTCACGCACACTTTTCTGTTTTTTAAAATTCCCGCAATTTTTCTTTAATGCAAGAAGAAGATAACAACTAACAATTTATTTGAAGTTTATCTTGGTATACATCGTTAAAGCTTTTAAAAAGGCCTTTTTAAAGATGTCATTGCCAACGATGGTTTTCATTTAAAAAATGCAAGTTTATATCGTAGGTAGCATAAAAACAGACTACTTCATTAAATATCGGATTACACTTTTCAATTAAGAAGATAATTATTTATAAGTTTTCTATTTACCCTTTTTTTTCTATTTCAAAAATTTACTGGGTTATAGAGAAAAAACAAATTTTTGGAATAAAACTTTTTTTTAAATATCTAGATGATGTTTTTGGACAAAACAAAAAGGTGATTTAAATTTAGCTTTAAAAACTACAATTATTTTCCTATTTAACCGTCTCTGTAGCTGCAGCGGCTTCCGAGATCACTGTACTATACATCTAAAAAACTCACCCTGTTTTTTTATTATACATGTTTTTAAGCAAAGACAATAACACTTAACAAAAGGCACCACTTAAGTTTTTTGTTTTTATGTTTTAAATTACAAAAAATATACACTGCAAGTACAAAAAATGTGAGATTGCCATGCAAAAAAAAAACAACCCCACAGGTCCATCTAAATTAGTGGATTTCTGTTCCATTTTTTAAATATGTTTATTTGTTTTATTTTCTTTTAAAAGAATAAATGGGTAAAAAAGACAAAAAATGTGGAACGCTTCACGATTTTGCGTGTCATCCTTGCGCAGGGGCCATGCTAATCTTCTCTGTATCGTTCCAATTTTAGTATATGTACCGCCGAAGCGAGTACACTAAACTAAAATTTCAACCTCTATTTGAAGCCAAAACTGATCGGGTAACAGGGGTAAGATACAAGTATGTTAAAGCTTTTGGCATTCTAAGACCTTTACAGGTATAAATACTTCGCAGGTAATGAAACTTAGTAGTGTTGTTTACAGAAATTAGCTTTTGCATTTAATAAATATTTTTTGTTTGTGTCAAATTAATAGTTTTTAATAGGATCGCAGAGCTTTTGCTAGAAGCTATAAATACCAAAGCACCAAAGTTCAAATTTTGCCCAGCTACCTCAGTGGATGTGAAGGGATTGTTGCCCAGTTATAAAAATATTTATAGATTAATCGAGGATACAATCCTATACTGAACATTTGAAACAATACTTGATTGTTTACGTTTAGAAAAAATATCAAGTAATGTAGGTATATGTTGATTTTGGAATAGATTTTTTTTTTGTTCCTAAATGATTTAATGTTGCATATTTTGCCAGTTTTCGTGAAAATTTCATGCATTTTTAAATCATATTTACATGCATATATTAAATTTTTATGTTACCTACATATAATCCGGTCTCTAGTGATAAATTTAATGAAAAAGTTCATGTATGATGTGTTCTACGAAGCAGGTTTAGGTGTTTACATGTAAATAATATGTATTCTAAAAATAATATTAATATTATTATTAATAATAATAATGATATACCGGGTGCTCACGAGATCACTTTCCGGCTGCCATTTTTTATTTCTTTATCGATACCGACGAAATTTGGGTTGTTAGACTAACAAAAAGTCATTTTTGTGTACATACAATAGGCTTTTACGTTTTTACGGTTTTACCGGAAATGACTCAAACTTTTGATTTTTAAATGGGACTGTTTTTATGGCAACCACGATAAATTGTAAAGTAAGTACGCCATTTAGTATCAATAAGATCATTAACCTACATAATTAATGTTTTTTTTAAAGAAAATAAAGTAAAGTGTCTTAGTGTATTATATCGTTGGATTTGCTTTACAATACTGCATTTAGAAATATTATTAAAGTGATATGGTCCTATTTTGGTTTTTGAGCTTGGGTAAAAAAGTAAAAAGTGAAGTTTAGAGCACCCCAGTAAACAAGTTTAAAAAGATAAAATCGATTTCGTATTTTTTTGAAAGTAAGTAAAGTATGAGGAGTAATTTTAAAATGATGGCACTCTAGATGTAAAATAAAAATTTATTTTAAAACTAAAATTTGACCAAAATTTGTTTAATAAATATTGTATTCCGACTAAAAATGATCTGAAGAATTCAAAAAACAAAAAATATACAAAAGTTCCAGTCATTTCCAAAGACACCGGAAGTCGTAAAAGCCTATCGTATACACCTAAAAATTACTTTTTGTTTGCCTAACAACCCTACCAAATTTCGTCAGTATCGTTAGAGAAATAAAAAAATGGCAGCCGGAAAGTGATCTCGTGGGCACCCGGTATACTACGGAAAAACGTATGAAAAAGCAAAAGGGCTTAACAGTTTGTTTAATTTACAAATTAGGTTAAGTTTGCACCTGATGTCCAGCATCATCTTGCTTCATATAACTGTTAACACCACCGATCCGGAAAAATAATTAAAATTGTTAAAGACGGTTGACTGATTTCCTACATTAATCATGTTTCGACAGACTGCAGGAACTGACCCAAAATTGACAAGTCCTGTTAACTAACGTGACTACATTAATTTTTTAATAAACTGCGTACGGCATGCTATTTTTTTATTGAAGACACTTTAATCAAAACGAAAATGTTTAAATAAATATTGTATAGTTCTTTTCACAATCTAAGAAAGTAAGTTATGCTTGGGATGCAATAAAACCATAAAACTTTTGGATTTACCGTGTGGGGCCTCACCATACCTAATAAAAAGAGGTACTTATATGTAAAGTTGGTTTCGAATTAAATAAAAAACAATTATTTATAGTAATGATTCCATTTTAGATCAAGTCACTTTCTTAGACCGTGAAAACGACTATAACTGTTCCTTTTTTTTTCAAAGAATCATTTTTTACATGTATCAGAAACTTGTTTAAAATAAATATACAGTGTATTTCAATTAAAATGAGCAACCCGTTAAAAATAAAATGCTGAAACACGCCAATTTTTATTTTAAGGAGAACACATTTTTGCTCTAAAATTTACTTATTCAGGATTATCCCCCTCCTTTATCAACACAAATGACAAAAAGTTTAACAAATTTTAGTTTTTAAAATTGGTTTTGCAGCTTCCGAGAAAATGTACTCTAAATACCTGATATGTTTAGCGTCTACACAGTTTAAGATATATACTATATATTCTATTTCGCTTCTGTCGGAACTATAAATATTTTGAGGTCAAAAGCGTTCCGACTACACGTGCAGACTATCGCGAACTTGTAGTGTTACGGAGAATTTAAATAAGTAGTTTGTTTCGGTGATTTAGAATATTTATAAAGCAGGGGTTTTCTAAAACTATA
This sequence comes from Listronotus bonariensis, assembly GCA_014170235.1. Classification (NCBI taxonomy): domain Eukaryota; kingdom Metazoa; phylum Arthropoda; class Insecta; order Coleoptera; family Curculionidae; genus Listronotus; species Listronotus bonariensis. The sequence continues at coordinate 13,984 of JACEGR010000423.1, forward strand.
AAAATAAGCGTTTGATTATTGTATAACTAAAATATATTTAGTAGATATGTAGGATAAATAACATATTTTTTACCCCGCGTGAAAAAGTGGTAAAAAATAAAGGACAATTAATTTAGTTTTTCATCACTACTTTACTTAAAATTAACTTTTTAAACTTAATCGTAACACTCTAAACTAAAATTTAGTAAAAAACTAATCATTTTTTTTTAAGAAGAAGTGTAAAAAAATGTGAGGTGTCATTGTGTTTAGAATGTCATATACTATCAAAATAAGGTAAAATATACCGGTGGTGATATTTAAAATTTGAACGTAGCAGTTATTTCCGATAAAACTGGAAGTAATAGAAAACAAATGGATAGAATAGCCAACCAATATGTATGTCAAATATCAATATACTAATCCTTAAAGGTAAAAAAAAAAAATCCTTTGACAACAACCCGATATATTCTCTTATACCCCCAACTGCCTTTTCATATTAGCGAAAGACAGGCGACGGACCAACGCTATCGTAGTGTATGGAGTCAAATAAAACCTTTCATACGCAGAGAACGGGGAAAGTCGGCAAACTCAAAGGCTTCGTATAATTTTTTATCTCTCTGTCCGTCAAAACCGGCTTAGTGTGTAAAGGCGCTAAGGATAAAACTTAGCAAAAATAAAGTTTTTCTGGTTTCTAATGTTGTTACTAAATTACATACATACTTCCTACTCTCGCCGATCGTCCGGTTGTGCGAGATTTATCGCTTTTTATAGGTATTCTCATGGCTTTTGCTCTAAGGAATTGTCCAGGATAATTCCCCCACTTGCAGTCCCCAACAGAGAAACTCGTGGTGCCACACGTATGCATCTTTATACGGTCCAACTAAACATGCCCCAAACTTTCCACTTTGTTCGTTATTATATACCTAGAGTTTTTAAAATGTACAACCTGCCGCCCGCGGAATCTTTTCTTTCCCTCAAATATTAAACTATTAAAGTACCATGTCAACGAAGTCCCTCTTACCTTGCTTCAGACACTCACGGTACGTTAGTATTTGGGCTTAGAGTCTTCGTGGATTGTCCAGAGATAAGAAAAAACATGTTTCACATAAATTTTATAGCAAACATGTTTTTAAGAAATATCCCGTCACATACACCAAAACTATGTTTATTTAATTTTAAATAAATATCGGTAAACATTAAGTTCCAGCCGGATAAAAAACCTGTGAAAGATTTTTTTTAAATTACTTAAATTATATTTAAAAAATGCATTATGTATTTCTGTATCAAACAAATTTTATTTACTTACATTAAAAAAACCTTATTTTAATGCATTAGGATCAAATTGTTCAAATGTTGTGTTTTTTTAATCGTTTTAAGCTGACATGCGGTTTAATAAATAAATACTTCTTTTCGCCACCAGAAAACCCTAAACTACGACCTCGCACTGATATACAATTGTTCACTGAACAATACCGTACAGAAATTTTAATTTACTTACACTTATCTAAGCCATCCTATAGAAAATAGCGTTACCTACGTGAAACACTTTTCAAATGCCCCCTGTATAATTCGGAGCGCAATGTAGCACCACAGGGTATGCGCGACACGGCAAAAGTATTACGATCGACGTGGGAGATTGCCGAGACTTATTATTATACGTAGACTTTGGCCTCTATAACTTTTTTATTTTTTTAAATATCAAAAATAAAATTTGGTACTTATAGTAGGTAGCGTCATGTTAAAAATACAAATTTTATACCGAATGAATTTTATTTGTAGCAGTAGAGTAGTGTTAGATAGTTTTTTATTCTTTGGACAATCCACGAAGGCTTAAAGCGTAAATGCTTACGTACCGTGGGTGTCGTGTCTTAAGCGAGGTAAGAGGGAGTTTGTTAACACGAAACTTAACTAATTGAAGATTTGGGGGGAGGGGTGGGGAGAAAAGACCTCTGCGGGAATTACGAGTTTCTCTGCTGGGAACCGTAAGTGGAGGAATTATACTGGACAATTCCTCAAAGCAGAAGCCATTAAAATTCCTATAAAAATAGCGATAATTTTAAATTAAAAAATAATTGTCAGTAGTGCCGACGACAGTGCGTTGAAGGCGGTACAAATTACTGGGACCCGGAATGGTTGGGGGGGGCCGCGCGGAATAAGAAACGTAAATGGAGCAATGGCGTGATGACCCTTTTTTTGCTCTTCAACATTTTTTACGGTGATATTTTAGTTTTTTGGTTCATTATAGGTGGCCCGTAACTTTTACTTGTACGGGGGCCCGGTACGGCTCTCGGCGGCCCTGATTGTCGGCTGTGTTTAATATGGGTGGATCATATATATCAGTCACGTCAGAAAATAAACTTTTTATGTTTAAAATTTTATAATAAAATATTATATATATATATATATATATATATATATATATATATATATATATATATATATATATATATATTTATATATTTATATATTTAATATTTTCTTGGGATTAGGTTCGAAAAACAATTGTATGACATTTTTAGTCACATATATTTAAAATCATGCTTAACGTTTCGGCAGGTACTCCTTGCCTTTTTCAAAAATAATTTACTAACAAAACTTTTAATCCAGAATAAATAAATTCTCTAACAAAAAATGAAAATAAGCCAAAAACCACCTATATTTCTTTACCTTACATTCAGGGATTGTCTGAACAATTTAAACACCTATTTGCAAAACATAACATCTTAATTGCTCACAAAGGTCATAATCTGTCTAATCAAAATTTTTCTAAATTAAAAACAAAAACAGATATACGAAAAAAGTCACATATAGTTTATGAAATACCCTGTAAAGACTGTAATGGTGTTTATATTGGTCAGACTGGCCAACTTTTGCAGAACAGAATTCGGTCACATAAATACGATAAACAAAAATCAAACTGCACTTACTAAGCATGAAATACAATCAGGAGATAGTTTTAATTAGGACCAAGTAAAGATTTTAATAACCGAGGTACACAAAAGAAAGGGGCAACTCTTAGAAGTTATGGAAATTTAAAAAAAAACAAAATTCTTTTAACAATAAAAGGGACATTAACCGCCTTAATAAACAGTATTTTAACTTAATATAAATATTAATTTAATAAACAATATTTAAAATCAATTTTTTAAAACCTAATAAAAAAAAATCAAGTATAAAGCCAAATAAAAGAAAAATAACCACAATACCGCCGCGTTATATAACTTAAAAAAAAATAAAAATAATAATAATATCTTATACTTAATATGAATAAAACAAATTCCAGCATTCCTTTACTTGCAAATTCTGAACAGTCAAGAAGTGGACCGGTGATGCATAAGTTATTAGAGACATTTTGCACCCCTTATTTTGCAATTCCGTTGTGGTTAACGTTATTCTGAGACTGCGCAGTAACGCAAACATGATCCGTTATCGTTATTAACCATACCGGACTCCTTTAATTACGGATGAATACCGAAGAGCTTATCTTTATCGTTATCGTTATTGTTAAACTGCGTGGCTGCCGGATTGTAGAAATTTTAATATCAATTATTTAAAAAGTTAAAATTTTAATGCCGTATTAATATATCATTTATACATAGGCTCAAATTAGTGAAAAATCTATAGCAGTAATAAAAATCAAATAGTGTTAAGAAATTAAAACGGACTTGCACTTTTACGGATATTCTAAATCAGTAATTAATTTAGATATCACAATCTGGCACACTTGCTTTTTATTCTACTACCAAACCTGACCTTACTTTTTGTGTTTTGCTTATACTGTATTGTTTGCATCTACTTTAAAAAACGAAATCAACAGAAGTGTTTGCATATATTTAAATAATAATTTATATCTTATGAAGAATAAAAGTAAATACTAATTTTTGTTAACTTTAAAATCGGTGAACCATAGGCAAAAATAAGGTTATGTGTCGAAAGCGCAGACGCAAAATAAATTTCTTAAAAGAGGCTGCAAAATCTCTGTCTAAAACTGCTGCCGTAATCGTTATGTTTAATAACGATAACCATAAGGAGGCCAAAAAACGTCTGTTATTTTAAGAGGTGCAAAATGTCTCTATTATTTTAAAGTGTTACATGCTTTTTGTTTTAGACGTTTTAATGTAATGTTAGTGATAAAAAAGTGCCATATTTATAATTTCAAACTTTGACAATGTACAAGGATCAAATTTCGATTTCGGTAAGTCTTTTTGTTTGTGTTATTTTTAAAAAAGGCAAGGGGTACCTGCCGAAACGTTAAGCATGATTTTAAATATATGTGACTAAAAAGTCATACAGTTGTTTGTTTTTGAACCTAATTCCAAGAAAACAATTTTTCTATATGATAAAGAGGTTCAAAAAAATATAACCAAAGTATATATATATATATATATATATATATATATATATATATATATATATATATATAAAAATTGTCTTATAATAAAAGCGAAAAAAAATTGCCTTATGATATACAGAGGAATAAAAATTGGGAAATTTTTGTTTTGACAACTAAAAAATATCAGTTATATCAAAGATAATTGTAGTTTCACTATATATATTTATTAATCTTAACTTTTTTTAAAGTAAGTTTTTCAACTATCAAGTGACGAACTGATTTGATTTATCATGATTTTTGTATTTTCTTTTTTATTTAAAACATTAAAATTAAGAAAATGGAATCTGGCATGTACTCTAAGTGTCTACACCAGTTTTTTTCAATAGCTGTAATAATGCATTACAATTAAAATGTAATTAGCCATGGCAGAAAAAAACATTTGTATTAAATATTATTAAACATATCTTCTTATATTTTAATTAAAGTTGAGCACATTTTATACCATATATATTTGCAACCTAGGTAGACTTAAATACAAATGAACAACACATTAATGAAATGATCTATTCGGTTAAAATTTTTAAATTACAATATAGTTCTTACAAAAACGGGTGTACAGGGTTTTCATTTATATTTTGCAACCCACTTTTAACTTTAACCAAGAAAGATAGAAATAAAGTCTTGTTCAAATGTTTTATACTTATTGATCTATTATCATTTGAGCATAAAAAGAGAAAAAATGAACATGAAAAACGCAAGAAAAATAAAAGAGGTAAAGGGTATATTATATCACCAATAAAAGATCTTTTAAAAGCTTTACGTAAATACCACATTTGATATATTTATCTTTAATAGTTTTGGGAATACGGGCATTTATATATGGATATTTTCATTACATCTACAGTCTTAGCTTATTGTAAGATGCCGATGCCGTAAGTAGGTATAGGTTTAAATGAATATCAAAGAAAAAATCTAGAAGAAATAGGTAAATTTGTTGCTTTTTTATTCGAGTCAAGCCCGGGCCGCCCGCGTGACAGGCAAGAATTCTGCCACTGGACTACCGGGGCTCATACAGGTATAGATGGGCCCATATTTAATTCATTCTGAAAGCGATGCCGCCAAGTACACAAAAAATGATAAAGTAAACAAAACACATTGCTAAAACACGTATCACCTACTTACAAAACATTCCCTTATTTTGCCTCGGCCTACTATAAAACCGGTAGCACGTGGCGTGGTACTAGAAACTCGTCGGGTAAAATATTTTTTGCTGCAATAAATCATTGTTCACAAAAGGGTTTCTTTACTTTATCATTTTTTGTGTACTTGGTGGCATCGCTTTCAGAATGAATTAAATTTGGACCCATCTTTAGTTACAAACTTAACCTCTTTATAATATAATGCCCGCGGCTTCGCACGCGTTAAATTTTATCTAACCAGATTTAGATGTAACCAGAACTAACCAAAACTAAACATAACTAACCAAAACAATTCCAATTTTCTTATACTAGCCAGCGTTTGCAACGTAAGCGCAAAAAATGTGTTTATTTACAAGTTTACATTATTAATCTAACTAGAATCAGAGCTAAACAAAACTAACCAGAACTAATTATACATAAAAACCTTTCTCTTGAATAACTCTTTCTATAAAAAAATTGCATTAAAATCCGTTGAGTAGTTGTAAAGATCTAAGCATACATACATATTGCAGACAGACGCGAAAAGCGAATTTACTTTATACTACGTAGTGATTCGATTACCTTCTTACGAAACAAACGCAGTTAAGTTGGAAGCTGATTCAAAAAAACATTATGGTTTTTATTGTCAAAATTAGGTCAAATGTACACCTGATCTTCAAAATTTTGTTAAATAAAAAGTCATAAAAAACATTAAATTAAATACTAACTTAAAAACCTTGATGTGTTCATAACGGTTCGAATGGTTATTACTGTTATGCACAAATTTGTGTTAAAGGAGGTCTTTTTATAGTATTTAAATTTAAAAGCCTTCACGCTTTAGGAAACGGGTAATTACTATAATTTTAAAGAAGAGCTGAGTTGCATACATAAAATATATCAGGTAAGACATGTAGGTAACTTCAGTGCACCAGGCTTCAGGGTAGCATTTTTGAAATAAATACCGAAGTGATATACAGGTTGGTTGGTACTGGATTACCTCAGTTGTATATGTATACTGTGTGTCCCAGAATATGTGGGCAACCTCTCGGATTCATATAGAACACATAAAACTAATATGACAAGTTCCTATATATTAAATTATGCATTGTAAAAGGTTTTGTAATATGTATTTAATAATTATAAAGTTAATTAATTATTATTAGATTAAATTAATTAGAGCTAGAAATGCATTAGATAATAGGGAGCCCACGTTAAACCAAGTTCTAAGAAAAAATAAATTAGATTTGATGAAACAATATAGAAATATTTTCCTATAGGTACCTAATGTATAATAATAGGACAGCTTTTTACAACCAAATACTAAAAATAGTTAAACATATGGATATCAAGCTTTTGCTTTTTATTTTAACTAAATTATTTTTTTTACTTTACATTTATACAGGGTGAGTTTTTTCGATGTTTAGTGAAGGGATCTTAGAAACCTCTGCAGCTACAGACATGGTGTAAGGGAAAAATAATTGCAGATTTAGAGTTTAGTTTAAGTAGCATTATGTGTCTTTCAAAAAATCATGACTCCTAGATATTAAAAAAAATTAAACGTTTTTTTTTTTAATTGTTTTTTCTTTGTAACTCAGTTAATAATCGGAATAAAAAAAAGTGTAAATAGAAAACATGCAGATAATTTTCTTCCTAATGGAAAAATATAATTTGAAATTGAATATAGTGATCCGTTTTTGGGATACGACATAAACTTAATTTTTTTAATGGACACTATAGTTGGCTATGCCTTTTTAAAAGGGCCTTTTTATAAGCTGTTTAATGTATAACAAGATATACTTTAAATAAAAAATAACGTAGTTCTGGACATACTAATTTTTAAATTTGTGTTTTTCCAGTTAGCCGCGAAAAAAAGTGAACTAGTACTGTTGGAAATTCCTTTTCTTTTTTGACAGCCTTTTCAATGAATATTTTAACTCATGTATGCTTGTGAGACTTAGTTCACAAAACAATAATTATGATTATAACGTATCCGAGTTCAGTCCATAAGGCAACAAATTTAGTTTTAAAAGAACAATGAATTCATTGTTGTCATTTTAATATGTAGTGTGCTGTGTTTTAAATTATATTATGTTTAGATAATGTTTTATTGTTTCAAAGGTCTGATGATGCTCGAAAGGGCGAAACACGTGTAACGTTTGTCGTAAAAAAAATATATGTTATTTGACTGAGACCCAGACTTCGAGTTTGTCTTATACTTTTTACTTATCATATTAAGAGGTCTCTTTGAGAAAAATGGACGACTTTCTCCAATTTAACAAATTTAATTGTTTAGGGAAAAATAACATAAAAAACTAATTTAAAAATAATTATGTCAAAAACTACGTTATTTTTTCATTTAAAGTATATCTTGGTATACATCGTTATAAAACTTATAAAAAGGCCTCTTTAAAATTGTCATAGCCAGCTATGATTTCCATTTAATAAAATACAAGTTTATTTAATGGCTTAAAAACGGACTACTATATTAAATATCGGATTTTACCCTTTTATTAAGAAGATTAATATCTACAAGTTTTCTATTTACACATTTTTTATATTTTTAATATTAACTGAGCTCAAGAGGAAAAAAGTTTTTTTTTTAAATCTAGTGAGTAATTTAAACTAAGCTCTAAAAACGGCAATTATTTTTTTCATTTAACCATCTCTGTAGTTGCAGTGGTGTCAGAGATCACTGTATTATTACAGCATGTCCACGGATGGACTTAACTATATCTGTAACCTCCTTTATTTTTAAAATTAAAAAAAAAAACGTTATTCCTTAAAAAATCTTTGTTTTATTTAAAATGCTAAAAGCTATAATAAAAATCGCAGTAGGATATACAGGGTGCTTGAAAACATTACTTTAAAGTAATAGGAAAATCGAAATATATTTCTATATTTGAAAAACTACCTTAACTAAGTAGTTATTAAAAGAATATTTTCATTTTTTCCTATTGGTAATGGTTTAAAAAAAAATGAAGTTATAGTGGAAAACATAATTAGTAAAAAATATATAATATATATTTTTTTACAATTTATGCCCTATGATATACAGGTTGCTTGAAAAACGAAAAAATATTATTTTTATACTTCCCTTCACATATGTCAAATTATTTTTAGTTTGCGATACTGAAATAATCTAAAATTGTAATCATTTTTAATTTAAATATTAGGTAATTTTCTATTTCTATTTTTTACCTTTATTTTTAACTTGATAACGGTGGCCGACTTGCCACCAAAACGTCGTTTTTAAGTAGAATTTTTGGGTTTTTGGGGGATTTCCTTTAATTTTGTTTCAGGCGACCGGCCAGTTCAATAGGTATAGGGCTGAACAGGGTCAGCTCGTATACCCCGGGACCAGGACCGAAGCGGTCCCATTCTTTCCAGGCGTGTACCCAACAAGAAGACCATCCCTATCAAGTTGTCTGAAAAATATATTTCTCCAATTTTTTTCAACTTTTCAAAATCATATTTTTGCGATTTTAAAGTATTCTGTATATCTTAGGAAAATTTTTATTTTAGCTTTTAGCATTTCAGACGTACCAAAAATTTGTATGGATTTTTTTTGTAAATAATGAAAACAAAAAAGTTTACAGAGGTATGCTTTAGTCCATTCGAGGACACACTATATGTATATGTATTAATATGCGAAATTGTGTTTTTGAGCTTAAAGCAAAGACCAAAAAATAAATTACTCTACTGGTTTATATTAAGTAAATAAATAATGGTAAACAATTATATTTAAAAAAATATATTACTTTGTTATATTTTTATAGTCACCAATATTTTTTGTAGTCCAGGTGTCATAAAAATTTTCCCAGGCTCCCCTCTACCACTATCACCCTATTCTTTTAACCCCTCTTGATAGAAATATACATATGACTTACAATGGCATCGCATATTTGACAATGACTGTGATTACTTCCCCTCATCAGAAGGACAATAGCCACGTGCTCCGTGACGTCATCATTCTATTGTGACGCCATAAGACTTCCTTGTTCCGGTTCCTCATTGGATGATGAAATAAATTTTATGGGGGTTAAATTTTATAAATATAGCGGGAATTGAGTTTTTCATTTAGTAGTAAGTTGCATTACTTGTACTTTGGATGTTTGCAGTTATACAAATTTGTTTTACAAAAATTATGAAAGTAAGAAAGTTTAAATTTATTGATTTAAAAAGTGAGATCAAAAAAGTATTTTAAAATTTTCTCGTGTGTGTCAGAATGTTAAAAGGGTGTTCGGAAATGTGTTCCAAGTGTCACAATTGTTTCTGGATAAAATAAATTTTAGGTGGTTAAGTGTTAAGTGTGAATTTAATTTCTAAAAAAATATATTGAGGGTTGTGCAAAACGTGATTAAAATTATTGTGTTTGTGCTGCAGAGAACAGGGTTAAAAATGTTAGAAAAAGAGGTCCTTTTATATAAATACATGTTAGAGACTACTCCTGCGGTACCTACAGTTCTTTGAATTTCTTTAAAACTTTGAAAATTTTTGTGCTACTCGGTATGTACCATCTTAGTATAGGTACTTATTATACTTTGTACACAAGAAGGTATACTTTGTAAGAATGGCTCTGAGCAACTGTTTTCAAGATATTTGCGTTTAATATTAGTAACCAAAAAGTACATGGAAGAATACATTAAACCATTCGTACATGATGTGGCATTTGTACTTATAGATAATACGCTGTAATGAATAGTATTTTTCAGTTGCACTAGCAAATTAAAGGCAAATATCTCTTACAAAGGATACCTTTTTCGTAAACAAAGCATGAAAAAGTTATCTAGTGTACTTAGATGGAACATACAAGGTAGCACAAAGAGGTAACATGTTTGAAAAAAATTAACGTTGTATAGGTGGCGCCTTTTAGTTTGCACAAAATAGTTAATATCGAATCTAAAAAACTCATGGAAAAAAACTATTAGATACCGTGTTTAAAAAAATATATTCAAAAAGAATCAATCCTTATTGAAATAAATATTTTTTACTTTGACACCCTGTATCCTTGTTGGATATAGGTATGCAGTGGCATAGCTACTATAGAACCAGGTAAGGTAGTGCCCCAGGGCCCCCAAGCTTAGGGGGCCCATTGGAGGTTGAAAAAGGGTCCTCTGCGTCAGTACAGAAATATGGAAAAGAAAGGTGAGGACCTTTTTTTTGCTCTTTAAATCTATTCAGGTGTTGGTTACTATGAAAGAAAATACATAAAGAAAGTTGCAAGTAAAAGGGAAAGAAAGTAAAAAGTCATAAAGTTCTTTTTTGTTTTTGCTCCTGATACTTTTAGGGGCCCAATTTATTTTCTTGCCCCAGGGCCCCTGCTGCCCTACCTATGCCACTGTAGGTATGTTTGTTTTTCTGTGTATCATTAATAAGCGGATACCCTGTATAAACGCTATATATTACTTAATACATTTAGCTTATCGTCTTAGTATGCACGCGGCATTAGGTTTCTTCGGACCATATGTAATTATTATAACAATAACAAAAAGTCTTACAGATTCTTTTTACTGGCACAACTAAGTTAAAATGCAATAAGTAACATGTTAGTAAACAAGCTTTAAATTTTAAGGCCAAAAATATACCAATATGGAACCGCTTCTGTCCTAGTTCCGAAGTATTAAGACTGAGCTCTTTGAGCCATATAAACTTGCAGAACAAAAGAAAATAAAATCCTTTAAACAATTACCTAAAAACTCAGAATTAACAACAATCTGTAAAACGCCTAGTCTTCTTCAGTAAGTTTGTAAGATCATTGTACTGCACCAAGTGAAATTACCTCCTTTGTAATGTGATCTTGCAAAACTTTTTTATTCGTTATTTTTTCTATATCTATAAAAACATTTTTTTATTAATAAAATTTTCTCGACAGACTGGTGAATGCACATACATATTAATGCCTAACTGCCACGGGACCAATTGAAATTAAATGATGTAATAAATCTAGCACTGAATCAGGGCCGCCAAGAACCGTGTCGTGACCTGGTACAGACAAAAGTCTCGGGCCCCCTTAATGGTGAAAAAACAAAAAAAAGGAAAAAATATGCCTTAAGAAAAAAGATATTTAGGGTTCAAAGTAAAATCATTGCAAATAAGGAATATAACCTGCTTTCCTAAAATGATTAATAAAAGAATAATTTTTAATATATTTTTAAAATATTTTTAATGCATAATAAAAAATAAGAGATTCTACTAGTTATGTTAGTTGTATTTAAGTCTATGGGAGTAAAAAAGGAACAAGAAATAGAACTAATTATGTCATTTTAAAGAAAAAACTGCCTTAATATAGCTTAATTTTTTAAAATTCATATCAACTTCTGCACTGCATAATGTACAATGTGCACCAAAAAAACTTAAATAATTCTGAGTGTAAATTCCCGAAAATAAAACACACAAAACAAAACACGAGCTGCAGCGGCGTTAGAAGAAATATGATTTTCGAAGTATTTTTTCCTCAAAAACCTAAAAAATCCGCAATTTTTACAGTTTTCTACAATTTACTGAAGGCTGGTCGGCGCTGCAGGAAAACTGCCACGGATTCGTACTGTACTCAGACATAGGCGCAATTTAGGGGCTAGGGGCTTAGCCCCCAAAAAGGAAATAAGACAAAATTAGGTCTTCAAAATTCCCAGTATCCAAGCCAAAACTTATGTGACTAAAACCTAAAAGCGATAAGAGAAAGCGATTTTTATTTCAATAGTGCCACACTGTAGGTCATTTTTGTGACAGTAATGACAAATAAATCCCTTTATCTTTCCCTAATTTTTTTGCAAAGTCTCGAAGCTTGCCTCATACCTTTCGGGACTACCAAGACTCCAGCCCCCTAAAAACCGAAACAAATTGCGCCTGTACTCAGGACAAACAAATACACCGAAAACCTTGTAGGCATTGTATGTCTGGGTCACCAGTTTATCCTTCGTAGAAAATATTGCTTTAGAGACCTGAAGAAAAAAACAAAACAAAATAATTAATTTAACCAAAAACTTAAAGTCAAGAATACCAAAAGGGGAAAACAAATAATAAAAGGTTATCGAACCAAACCACCACCCCACAAAGAAAAAAGTATCGAGCATCATACTTATATTTTTGCATCCTGATCACAAAGATGTAGCAGCCATCAGCTTTGCTTTATTACCCTTTAATTTTTAATCGTTAAAACAAACCATCAGTATTGCATATTTGTTTTGTTTTTTTCAGACTAAAAAATTATTGTGACCTGATGGCCAAATTCTAACCATCAATTTGTATTTAGGTGGCAGTGGCGCAATTAGCCACTGGTTTTTGTTGGGGCTTAAGCCCCAGTTTATAGACTATATTTGTCAAAAACACTAGTATATTTTGAATGCCCAATAATTTTGGCGGTGCTAAATGCCTTCCTGGGGCTGGCTAAGATCCTCTAGCTCACCTCCCCCTTATTGCGCCCCTGTTAGGCGGCAAAAATACATCGAAAACATCTCTGGGTCTTCTCTCTAATGTGATGTCTAATTTTAAATTTATTACATAAACTCCCAAATCATAAGCCTTTTTCTCTAAAATATTTTTTTTTAAATAACTAGTTGCCCGGCCCGCAGGCCCCCTTAAGCCAGGGTTTCGGTAAACTTTACGCCTTCAACGCCCTCTCGTCGGGCCTGCACTGAATTAATATCGTTAACTCTTGATTAAACATTTTATAATTTGGCTTTAACAAACCTTGTAAATGGAAATCTTACTTTTTAATAATTATCTTTGCCCTATTATTTTCTACGTCACTGATGGTGACGCAACCCAAAACTGTCTCGGTTTATTTTAAGAAGAAAGATGACAAGGGGCGAAGACGAAGCACGGCAACCGTTGAGAAGAACCGTGAGAAAATCAGGCAGGTGTTTGGTAATCACTTTTTCTGGGCTCCACGCAATTAAGCTACCGTATTACGATGTTTTACTTTTTTATTAACTTCTAAATCTGACTGATTATAATATTTAAATGGCTGTTCGCTTGTTTTTTAAATTTGTCCTTTCTTGGGTTTGTTAATCTTTATTTTGATTTATTATTTTTGTGCGGCTAAGTATCATTAGGTAGTTTTTAAGTAATTCCTAAAGCTTTTTTATGATGGCTATTAGGCGCTTCGGTATAAATATCTACCTTATTTGTACGTGTATATTTTAAACTTCCCAGATATAATATTATTTTTATTATTAATTTCTGTACATATTATTTTATTTTTTGCTCATTTTAATATACTATAAATTATGGTATTAAATTTTTAATATTAATTGCAAGACCTCTAGTACGAGTTTCGAATAGGAAGCGACCATCACCCATCTGTTTACAGAATAAAAACTGTTTTATATTAAAAATAGTAAATAACAATGGTATTGCTATAGGGCCACCTAAAAAAAAATTAGCAATGGCATTATTTATTTTTAAAATTAACCTTTATTCAGTCATACATCTGTTTACCGGATAAAAACTTTTTATGTCAAAGATAGTAAAAAACATTGGTATTGCTATAGGGTTGTCTAAAAAATTACAGTTAAGGCTATTTTTAGTTTTAAAAATAACCTCAAAACTTTTGATACACTTTGTATAATGGCAATCCCTATTTTTTTAAATACGTGCTTATGCTAGTTAATTGAATATGTATTTTCGAATAATACAAAATGGCCAAAAATTTTTTAAAATATAAAAGTGACGCACGTCTTTGGTAATTACTTTTTCTGGGCTTCACGCAATTAAGCTACCGTATTACGATGTTTTACTTTTTATTAACTTCTAAATCTGATTGATTATAATATTGAAACTGGTTGTTCGCTTGTTTTTTAAATTTGTCCTTTCTTGGGTTTGTTAATCTTTATTTTGATTTATTATTCTTTAATTTAATTTATTAGTTTTATGCGCCAGTTATTAGGAATTATTGCGTAGTTCTTCTTTTAGTAATTATTTTAGGCATTTTCTAAAGCTTTATTTGTCATGGCCTTAAGGCCCCGGTACGATAAAAAGATAATATCTGCCTTATTTGGACGTGTATATATTAAGCTTTCTAAATACAAGTCTTAAATTACTATTTTGTTATTAAAACAAAATTATTTTCGTAGTAATTGTATTTACTATTATATTATTATTTTTTAAATAATTTTTAGGCATTTTGCATTTGCTTATTTAATATACTATGTGTTATGGTATTACATTTTTAATATTCATTGCAAGGCCTATTGTACAAGTTCCGAATGAGAAGCAACCTTCACTCATCTGTTTACCAGTTTAAAACAGATTTACATCAAAGATAGTAAAAAAAGGTACTACTATAGAAGATATTTTTATGTTTTATTTGTTTTCTGGGAGATTAAAACAAACAAAATATTATTTGGCTTTTCTCCAAAATAAAATTTAAAAGTTTATTTAACATTTTAAGAAAATTAAAACTTTTATATATTATGAAGAACTATTCTGCTCTTACACAATATACTAAAAGTTATTATTGCTTTAAAAGAAATAAAATAATGAAATATTCAATATTAAGTTACTTACACTACAAAGCTTTCAATCTATAAACAAAGGTTCACCGGCACTCGTTTGAAATCATTTCAATGCAATAAAACAAAATCCCAACATGACGCCAGACGAGAACTGGGCCAACGGCCGCGTCTCAAAAATGTGGTAAACAGTTTACCAAAAATGTGGTAAACAGTCCACCTAAAAACTTATAAACTTGTTAGAAAACCGAAAAAATTAAAAATTTTAAATTTTATTCTGGAGAAAAGTCAAATAATATTTTGTTTAAATTTAATCTCCCAGAAAACAAATAAAACATAAAAATACTTTATTATATGGCTAAACATTTTTTACTATTCTTTTTATCTGGTTAAGATACCTAATAGGTGTATCTTTTACCAGTTAATTTTTTCAAAAGTAATGTCAAACTCTAAAATGTCCATCAGACATTTCATTTTTAATTTTTTCGGTTTTCTAACAAGTTTATACGTTTTTAGGTGGACTGTTTACCCACATTTTTGGTAAACTGTTTACCACATTTTGAGACGCGACCATTGGCCCAGTTCTCGGCTGGCGTCTTGTTGGGATTTTGTTTTATTGCATTGAAATGATTTCAACCGAGTGCCGGTGAACCTTTGTTTATAGATTGAGAATAGTTCTTCATAATGTATAAAAGTTTTAATTTTCTTAAAATGTTAAATAAACTTTTAAATTTTATTCTGGAGAAAAGCCAAATAATATTTTGTTTAAACTATAGAAGATGCCTAAAAAAATATCCACGCTACATATAACCCTAAAATTTTTGACACACCTTGTATAATGACAATTCCTCTTTTTTTAATACGTTTCAATACTAGTTAATCAAATATGCATTTTTAAATATTACAGAATGTACCAAAAATTGTAATAATTTTTGAAAAAATATAAATAACGCACTATTTGGAAATTACCTTTTTGGCTTTACGCAATTAAGCTACCGTATTACGATCTTTTACTTTTTAATTAGACTAAATATAATATTTAAAATGGGTTTTTGCTTGTTTTTATAATTTGTCCTATCTTGGGTTTATTATTGTTTATTTTGATTTATTATTTTTTTGTAGCAGTTTTCAGTAGGTAGCTTTTTTAGTTATAATTATTTTAAGCATTTTCTAAAGCTTTATTTATGAAGGGATTAGGCGCTTCGGTAGAAAAAAAAATCTACCTTATTTGTACTTATATATTTTAAACTTAATCGATACCAGTCTTAAATTATTGATTTTTTAATAAAACATTATATTTATTGCAATTATAAATATAATTATAATATATACAGTGCATTCCAATTAAAACGAGCCACCACCCATAATTTGGTTATTTGTACCCTTATAAAAAAATTCTGAAATACGTCAATTTTTATTTTTGGGGGGACACATTTTTGTATTAATATTTCCTTATTCAAGTTTATCCCCATCCCCACCAACGCAAACGTCAAAAAGTTTAAATGGTAAAGGGGGTTAAGTGGAACATCATTTTAAAGCTCCTAACGAGTACTGTATAACCCTAGAATATAAAGTCAATTTATTAACCTACTACAAAATGGCGGTACTTTAAAAATTGCCTAAATACCAGATTTGAATGGTAATATTTCCAAAAGTAATAAAGTTAGATGTACCTAATGTGATATTTTCTTAAAGCTTTTTAAAGATCTTTTTATTGATAATATAATATACAGGGTGCTTTATTAAAAAATATACACTTTTTATCCTACCTAGGTAAGACAGAACTAATGACGCCGTGGCATTTTTATTGGCATTTAGATTAGTCTAATATTTGCCGAAAGTCGCTTGTTGTCATAAAGCCATCAATATATTGATTTATTTAATTTAATTTAAAATGTTATTTTGTTTACTTTAAAGTATCACATTTCTCTTTTCATTTTAAGTCACTGTTTGTCCTTAGAAATAATTTCCCAATATTATGCGTCTGGGTTATAGGAATAATAAGTTATTATTAAGTATATCTAACTTTATTAGTTTGAAATATGACCATCTTAATAGGGTATTTAGGTAAATTTTAATGTATTACCATTTTGAAGTAGAAAAAGGTATTGACTTTATATTCTATAGTAAAGTACTCGTCATGAGTTTAAAATGTGCTGCAAAGACCCTCTCTCCATTTATTTATTTTTGGCGCCCAACTCTTGGTTTGAAATTTTTATTTGTCATTTATTGCCTAAAATTTGGTTCATATTGTTTTACTAAAGTGTACAAATTTTCATAAAAATACCAAATATTTCAAAAGTTAAAAGAGGGGGTCCAGTTTTTTTAATAGAAAGAGTAATTCAAGAGAAAGGTTTTTATGTATAATTAGTTCTGGTTAGTTTTGGTTAGCTCTCGTTCTAGTTAGATTAATAATGTAAAGTTGTAAATAAACACATTTTTTGCGCTTACGTTGCAAACGCTGGCTAGTGTGTTTAGTTTTGGTTAGTTCTGGTTAAATCTAAATCTGGTTATGTAAAATTTAACGCGTGCGAAGCCGCGGGCATTATATTATAAAGAGGTTAAGTTTGTAACTAAAGATGGGTCCAAATTTAATTCATTCTGAAAACGATGCCGCCAAGTACACAAAAAATGATAAAGTAAAGAAACCCTTTTGTGAACAATAATTTATTGCATCAAAAAATATTTAACCCGACGAGTTTCTAGTACTTCCGGTTTATAGTAGGACAGAGGCGAAATAAGAGAATGTTTTTAAGTAGGTGATACGTGTTTTAGCAATGTTTTTGTATTATTTATCTAAAAATATGTAATCAGGCTCTGTCCAAGGCTATGTGCATTCGAAATTACTTTATCATTTTTTGTGTACTTTGCGGTATTGCTTTCAGAATGAATTAAATGTGGACCCATCTTTACTTATAATAAAATGTAAATAGACCGATCTGATTATTAAAATAAATTTTTATATCAAAGACGGCGCATCAGAACAAAAGACCCAATTAGGCACTTTTTTGAATGAAAAAAGAATTGTAAACAGTCCATTTTTTCAAACAACAAAAGGAAAAAAGAAAATGGAAAAACACGAGTCTTAAAAAGAATTTTCCCAGAACTATTACGTAAATCATACCAATTTTTAAAGAATACACGGCTACTATAATTTTTTTTAGGTGATATACTGGCTTTTAAGACTATTCCGTAACGACCTCGCGGAGCCCCTTTTTCCACGTTACAAAAATATATGAATAATGGGGATAGAGTTTCAGGAGTCAGGACTTGTTTATTGGAAATTTTCTCCTTTTTTAGGATCTTTCTTTAGAATTCCTTAAATGTTATTATTTTTGAAGTTATTAGCAAAAAATCAAACAACTTTTTTACTTTTCTTATTTTTTTAATAACAGTCGCAATTTTTATGTATCAATAAGCCAATAAAAAACAATTATCTAGACTCCATTCCGAATCGAATGAGCTATCGCACATATTTTTTGAAGCTTTTTTTCTATTTTTCACGTTTTTGATCTTGTTGACTAGACTATACCTGTAATTTTACATATTAGTTTTACCAAGTATAAAAATTACTATAACCTAACAGATACCATAGACAGCACCCTCATTTAAAAAAAACCAGCCATAGAATACCTTTACATACTTATACAATCGCTTTTCCCTTCATTCAACCGTAAAGGTATTCAGCTCCAGCGACCCATCTATAAAAGTGACTTGTCATTAAAATAGGGGTGATTTTTTCCCATACCAGATTTAAATTTACCGGAGCCATAAAAAGTAAAACCGTTCTTGATCGAGAGTGGTTCCCACATAATCACAAAGGATATTAACCTGTTGTGGGGTTTCACTTTTTCTTGCGATTGGAACTGTGACACCTGTGTGCTTAACTAAAATTAGGGTGGTGTTTTTGTAGGGGGATAGTGGGTGTTGTACTGTACTGTACTGTCAGGTACTGAACTCAAATAGACACTTTGTGAATTCCCTACATATTGTCGCTCGAGGAAAAGAAAAAAATGGCAAAGGTGCCAAGGTGAACATTAATCTTTGTTTGGGTACATAAGTTTATAAAAGTAAGAAATAAACTCGCATTGACGATATTGAAGATAGGTCCTTATTAGAAATTAAATGGCAACTGTTTCTAGAGAGAGAGAGCTTCCGCAATCATGGCCAACTAGGGCAAAAAATTCCCATGACTTGTTATATATCCTCCTAAAAGGGAGAAAAAGTTTTTTTTAATTAATTTACAAAAAAACAAAATAACCGCCATATTAAGTTGATGATGGTATCTCAAAACCGAAAGGTTAAAGGAAAAACTGAACACGGAAATGCATTGTTCTTAAAAAGTTGCTCATATAATGTTTTTACAGATTCCAAAAATTATTTGAAATAAAAAAGTTACTCAAAAACCAAACAATATACAGCCGACATCAAAACGACATTAAATTAACTATAACTTTCCCCATTTAACCATCTTTTTATGTACTAAAGTTTTCAATAAACCAATAGATTTCCTACCAGTTTGGGACACTGTACAGAAAAAACCTTCTCACATACAGCGTGAGTGTCTTCGGAAGTTCTTACCGTATGGAAAACTTTTTAAATATTACCTTTACGTAAAAAAGTGCCTCTCCATAAAAAGTCCTGCTTGATAAGAAAAAAACCATTTCAATAAGAATATTTGTATATTGGATGTACAGGGTGGCCTAAAAAAGGCTTTTTAAATTCAAATTAAGATGCAGGTTATTTCCTAACTGCGGTACAGTATCTTTAACGGGTGATTTTTTATGTCATTTTATAAATAAAAGTTTCTATAAACATATGTCCAAAGTTGCTTTGTTTCTAAGTAACAGGGCGTTAATTATTTTTAGAAAGTAGGTATTTTATAAATAACTGAAATACGAAGCCACATACAAAAATATTGTATAACACCAAAGAGTTGTATTTTAAGTTGCTTTATAGAAAAAGATATAAATTACATATAAAGCTAGTGGCATACATTTTTCTCTCAATATTATTATTAAATAACATAAGAATCACCCTTTAAAGTTTTGTGCCGTAGTTAACATATTCCCTGTATATTAATTTGGAAACAAGTCTTTTGTAGACCACCCTCTTCATCTATCATACAATTATTTCTGTGGAAATGTATTTTTTATCAAACAGGACTTTTTATAAAGGGGTACTTCTTTTCGAAAAGTTAATAATTTAAAAAAATCCATTTGGTAAGAACTTTTGAAGACATGCTATATATTCCTGGTGCCAAAGAATGCAATCACAATATTTAATTTATGATTAGTTTAATTATTAAAATATTATGCCTACAACACTGTAACTTTAAAAGAGCTATACAATTAAGAAAATTTTGTATAATTATTAATAGTAAATGAAACCCTCAATATTACGGTAGCGTCAGAAACAAGTCAGTTAAATTAGCGTTTTTACTAATGTTCGTTTTTGTGCTAATCTAAAGAAGTCTTGTTTAAAAACTACATATAAGGTCATTTAAATAAACGTTGTAAAGATATTTAATTAACTGTCACAGTGTTTTCTAATGATATGGTATTTCATAAAATTAAAAATGCTTATCAAGTAAACCACCAGTCTTCCTATTCCTAGAAGGGATACAAAATATTGATGAAGAAAAAAATACAGGCGAACAGGTATCTTTTCTGCTGTGCAGTACTCCATAGATTCATGGATAAAGATACTAATATCCATAGTAATTTACCACTGGATCAAAAGTGTTCAACCCTCCCCTACAAACCTACCAAATTAAATTCTGTTACCTCATAAAGGCAAACGTACAATGGACAAAATAAAGCCCATATATTATAGGGATGTTTTTTATTCCCTTGTTAAATAGCAAGCCATAGAAAACGTATCGAGAAATAGCCGTAATTATTTTTTATGGTCATTTTTTCTAAAGGTAGGATTAATTTGTTTTTGTATGTTTGGGGTAACTGGTTTTATGTTTTTTAAGGTTAACTGTCGGTAATATAAAAAGAGTTTTATTGTAGATAGCCCTTGGTTATTTATGGTAGTTTTTAATAAAAAAAGGGTTCTTTGGTACAAGAAAGGGCGGGGCGGTGAGAGTTACAATTTATTACTACTTTGACATAGTGGGCATTGTTTCTTTTTTGGTTTTGCTATACATTTAAAATAGGCTATTATTTATCATTATTATAAATTTCTGGAAGAGTTAACAAAAATATTTTACTAGTTTTATTTAATTTAGTATATTTTATTGGTTAAGGAAACGGAAGCTGGGTTCTTGACACACGTAATATTTAGTTTTTTATTAATATATAAATAATACTAAGAGAAGTTAAGTCAAATAAAAAACTAGACGTTAGAAGAATTTTTTTAACCAGTATTCACTTTTATATCTTCTTTAGATCCTAAGCAAATTACAAATTCAGCATGTAAATATACAGGGTGTCTAGTAACTTAACCGACAAACTTTAAGTGGTACTACAATGCAGGCACAAGTTTTAAGATTTTATATGGGTGCTGTTTTTGAAAAATGTAGGTTACATCATCCCTCAGAAACACCAAGTTACCTTTTTGCACATACGTATCCTATTCTTACCTAATCAAAAGTTGAAAAAAATCCTCACCCCATACCTATACTTTTTTACGGTCTTCATTTCTGATGGCAGAAAGTTTTTAACACTTTTTAAAGTACAAACAAAAAAAAACAAAATTGTTGCATTGCACCCATACGTTTCCCCTTTTTGAGTGCATTGGCCCCCGTGCACCCATGTACTCGCCGCCTCAGCTACAATAAAAAAGAAAAAAAAACTTTATATGAACATATGTGAGGGTGTTAAAAATTAAAGTTTTTATAATAACCAAACTAAATATTTTTAAAAATTTGGAAAACGTCTTCTATGCATCAGAAGACATTTTTTGACATACAAGAAAAAAATTACCCATGTCGTCTATAAGGGGTTAGGTATGAATATTTAAAAAAATAATACGTTACTGCATTTTTCCAAAAATAAATTTCTTTTTAAATACCCGTTTAGTTTAAAACCAACTTGATTTCTTGATATTTTTTTGTTTAATGTACCTACGGTTTTTGCATATAAAAATAGAAAACAGTTTTTGGTATTGCCATTTTGTATTGCTACTTTTAAATTCTACAGTAAAAAATAACCTTTGTTATTTATTCTTCAATTAGATAAGGATTTGATTATGCCGAAAAATGGTCTTTATTTGTTTACGTGAAAACCGTACACCAAACAAAAAAGTTAAAATATCTTTTAAACTAAACGAAAAATTAAAAGATTTTTTTTAGAAGAAGCAGTGGCATACCTTTTTTCTTAGAAAATATTTACCCATTTCTTCTTATGGACGACACTTGTAAAAATTTATTTTTTTCTTGTATGTCAAAAATGTCTTTTGATGCACGAAAGACATCTTACAATTTTTTTTAAATATCTAAATTGGTATGAAAGTCATTAAAAAAAAACGATATTTTTTTAATAACACTCCGTAGTTCAAAATCTAAGACAGGACAAGGACATATGTTCATAAAAAGTTTTTGTCCGTTTTTATAGTAGAATCACCTCTTAAAGTTTGTCGGTTAAGTTACTGAATACCCTTATAAAAATATTATGTATTCACGAATGGACTAAAATGTTCCTATATTTTGAAAAAAGCTATTTTTATCAAAAATATATGCTTTATCTAAAACGGCAATTTTAAAATATATTTTTAAAACCACTAAATTTAGTGTCTCAAAAAGTATTTTGTATATTTTTGTTCCTTGTTGTCATGATTTCTAGAAAAAATGGAGGTGTAAAAATAAAAAAAACACATTCTTTTAATGCGATAAAAACATTTTTTTATGAAAGCATGAATAAGAATCGCCCTATGATATGCAGGAAGACTCAAAGTTACAAATATGTTATCTTGGCAATGAAAAACATATATGATTGTAACCATTCATTTAAGTAGCGTGAAAAAGTTACTTTTTTAAATAAATCATTACTTTTTGTAATACAATATTATCTTTAAAAGATATTTTTACTTCATTTAAATTTTTTTATGTTTGTAAAATAAAATTGTAACATTAAAGGAAAAAAATATTTTACACTTAATTCTCCCCACTGAGTATCAGTGATAAGAAAACATTTTTTCTACTAGCGTGTGGAAAGCAGCACTTTTCCGCACGTAATTAAGTTTAAAAAGTGTCACTTTTTTGCACTAGTGCGAAAATGTACAAAAATTTTGAAACAAATATTAGTGAGTCGCAATGAAGAATTTGCATGTACTTCATATTTAAAAGAAAATTTTGCTTTGATATGGTAGGATATTAGGTGTTAAAATAAAAAAATAAATATAATTTTAGTTTTTATGTTTTCCTTACGCACGTAGAAAAATAGCGTTCCTAACACGTGCCGAAAGTGCCTTTTCCGCACTTGACTGCTTGACCGAACTCCGCTACTCGTCGTTAGGTCAACTGCGAAATAGTGACACTTTCAGCTCTGGTGGGGAAATCTTTTTATTACTTTTTCATGCCGTTTAATTGGGTATTTTTAAAAATACAATTTACCTAATCTTGTTTTTTAGGTAATATTTTTACAATTTTGAACAATCTGGTTTATAACGAGGTGACTTTTATTATAGCTTTAAGCATTTTAGACAAAGCAAATATTTTTATGAAGAATAAACCTATTCAGAAACAATATTTAAAATAAAAAAAAATATAGGTATAGTTAAGTCCATCCAAAGGATACACAGCATATAAAAATGCAAAAAACAGTATTTTTTATGCCGACCACACAAAAGATAGCCCAAATAGTGTTAAAAATAAAAATATTCAAAAAACAAAAACAAATTGGTGCCTTCTTTATATTGCAGAGATATCAAGACCCTGTGTATGAAAGGGGGAAAGCATCGGATAGTCAGAACCATTATTTAAAACTGTCTAACTAACATTACGTTTATATCGAATAGTTAAAGCTAACTTGAGTTAAATAAAGCGGCTTTTAAAAGTGGCTTAAAAAAGCGATATAAACGCGCTTGAAAGTGATTTGAATCGTTCAAGTCAAGCCTGAAAATAAGTAGGGTTGACTTCACTGAAGCCGATTAGAAACACGATATAAACGATTCAAGCGGGTTTAAAAACTGCCTAACTTCAGATAAATGCTTTCTCGAACGTCATCAGTGTCAATTTCAAATATGATTTTGACATTTTTATACAAAATATGAGTGGAAAAACAGGTAAAAAAATTAAAACACGCTCACACCAATATTAGCACACAAAAGGGGACAAATTAAAAAGTGAGATTTGTGTTTCATTTGATGTGTACTGTGAATTTGAATGCAAAACTGCTGCATGCGTACGAGGATGGCCTAAAATGTGCTTGACTTCGATTTTCAATCGACTTTCAAGCCACCGAAATAAACACGTAGACTTGGAAATGTCTTCAAAGCCGCTTTGATTTTAAGCCAGCTTGAAATATTCGATATAAAGGTAGTATAAATTAGCTTGTTTTATAGAAAAGTATATTGCTGAAGATTCAATTTTTGGCCAATTCTGCCGGTTTCACCAATATCCACTTAACTGGCGAATGATTATTACTAAATTAAAATACACTCTTTTACCATAACGTGTCTTCGCAAGAAGCTTGTTATTGAAAAATAATATAGCATAATTAACTAAATTGATTAGTATACTTAATAAAGATTTACGACCCTCATTGAAGACATTCAGGTCTTTGTTAATATGAGAAAGTGACCATTGAGCTAAATGGGCAGCCAGAAAATTGGTTTAATGTTTGTAAAAAGAATAAGTCTTTTAATCAATTTGGAAAATGCCAAATATTATAATTATTACTAATAACCCATTTTTTAAACTGTTTTTGAAGAAACTTAATTATATTTTATTAATTTAAATAATGTTAAGCTTTCACCACTGCACCTTGTGATTTTTTTATAAGTTGCTTTTGCAAATAAAATTTTTAGGGTAAGTACAAAGTACTTTTTATTAACCTTAGGGTTCAAGCTATCCAAAAATACTTGTATACAGGGTGTAAAAATAATTATTACTATTATGTTAGTGCTAGTCTGTCCCCGGCGAACTAAAAATACAAATGATAACAAGAACACCATTATAAGTAGTTCTAACTAATATTTTATCATAATAAAATAGTATTACATTATTCCAAGTACTATAAGGGATATTAAAAAAATGGACGCGCCATTTAAGAGCGCATATCTCTGTACGAGAGGGCTTTAGAAAAAGTTGTAAAAACTTGTTATATTATTTTTATGTATTTTAAAGGTTGGTCCAACTTAAACGTACCATGTTAATTGTAAAAAGAGTTTTCAAAGAGTTCTCTTAATATTTTTTTATTATGATAGAAGGCTCTAGACAAATATAGGCCAAATGTTCGTCACAGCTTCGGTGGCATACCATTTTTAAGACCGAATTATTTTATTGTTTATGGATTCGGTAAAAAGCGAAAATGCCGCATTTGGGCAAAGAAGAGTCCAAGGGTTATTGTCAAAAAGCTGATGCATTCACAAAAAGTGACTGTTTAGTGCGGTTTATGGGCTGCCGGCGTCATCGGACTGTACATCCTCGAAAATGAGGTGAGCCAAGTAGTTACCGGGATTCTTGTGGCCAGAAATTTAAAATATGGTCCTGGACGATATGTGATTTTAACAGGATGGTACCACTTGCCACACAGCCAACGAAACAATGGCTTTTTTACTCGAGAAATCCAATAGACGCTTAATCTCCTGTCGGTCGTGGCGATGTTACTTTGCTACCATGATCATGTGTTTTAATATTTTTGAACGTCTTTCTTTGAAGATGCTTAGAAGAAAAAGCATACATTAGTAAGCCAATAACAATTCAAGATCAATAGGATTCGATAATTCGGTACAATAAGGACATTGAACCTCAATTATGTCCAGAGCAGTACGCAGGGGGCAATGGGGGTAATTACCACCCCCAGAAGCGAGCCAAAATAATACCTCTTAAATATGGATTATTTGCTGAAGGTTGCATTTGCGTACACCTTTTTTTTGTTGACCCTTCCTCTTAAATAACTTTCTGCGACAGCCTGATTATGCCTCAGAGTCATTAAAAATATGGACCATCGGATAGAGGTATACCACCGAAGCTGTGCGAGTGTCACAGATCCTTTTATCCTAATAAAAATATTACGAGAATTGTCTGAAACTTTTTTGTTTTATTTGCAACCAACATCGTGCGTTTAAGTTGGACCAACCTTATGTTTCTGAGAGATAGCCTACATATTCTGAGACACACTGAATTTTGAACAAATGTTATGCAAATAATATTAAAAGATGTAATAAGACATTTTTGGCCTACTATTTATAATACAATGTAGGCACTGAAGCCACAATTTTTTCCGGCATTAAAATTACCATGTCGTGTTTCTGTACTATTTATTAAAATAAATTGAAATTTCACCCTAAAAAACTACCTACCGACCAAAACAACAAAGTATATTGTAGCATGCAAATTTGATGAACACTGCAAATTATCTCAAGGCTTTTTGCTCGGGTAGCAAATTGGTAATTCTTGTTAATTAGACAACATTTTTGTTTCTGATTCTCGTGATCTACCCCTCCCTAAAAATGCATGTTTGCAAACTGAAAATTTCATGAGCTAATGTTAGGTAAGACATTTACTTTAATGTCTTGCTTTCGTTTTTAGAGCGAGAATTCAGAAAAATAATAACAATAAGGTTTCCATTTTTTTGGATCATACGGGGTTATTAAATATTTAAACCGTTGTTTAATTTTTAAGTGTATCAAGCGCCTTCGTTTTTTTTTTATTTTTGTGACATCCTCGAAGGCTTCCCAGCAAGCAAAAAGGTCACGCGATGTTGTGTAATGTTCTGTATAAGTCATTATTATACATATAATGTTTTTATATTTTTTATCTCTGAAACCTTACGCCTATATTACTTACAAATGTTAATACCTCCAGCCAAGGTAAAAAAGTATGTTTCAGTGAAATGTACATAGAACATTCTTTAGACTTCACATTTCTATATTTTAACAAAGCCCCGGTGAGAATTTAAACATGTTCTCTATTTACATTTTGTTTTAACATTGAAATGTAATATCTCATTTAAAAACTGGTAACATATTAAACATATGTTTTGTTTGGCAGTTACGAACTGGCGATATGACGCGAATCGTAATTGCTAAGTTTTGGAAAAATCACCGCGATACTTTCGTGGGATATTCAATTAAAAACATTTTGCATTCCCAGCGACATTTTGAGTACATATGTAGATTGCCAGCGAGGTTTTAAGTGGGAATGTGATATCACCTAACTTCCCTGGGATGTTTTTGTGCTGGCTGGGTTATAGCTAAATACCAGAGTACCGTGAGTGTCGAGTTATTATTTGTTTAACCCATCTTTTCCCCTGTTCCGTCAACGTTGCCCAAGCACTAAATCATGCAATTTTTGCACGCGGTAGTGCCATCATGGACGTTATTTTTTAAAGAAGTACTGCTTAAAATTGTCGTTTCGGCCGAAAACTATCTCTTTATTAAATAAAAATTATACCAAATCAGTGGTAGTGTTGCAAAAATGTCAATGTGAGAAAAAATCTGATTGTTTTTATTTAACTTTCACCATTATCATTTTTATAACTTATTTGTATTTTTTTAAGTTTAAATTTAAACAAAATTTTATTTGGCTTTTTCTTCAGAATAAAGATATTTAATTCAACTTAAAAAATTAGACCTTTTATATATTATGAAGGAGAAGTTAGGATTACGAAAGAATAAATTAATAAATTATTTAATATAAAATAACTATTTTCATCAAATTTATATTAAAAAGTTTACTTACTATACATAGAAAGTTTCAACCCTTAGACATAGGTCAAGGGCTTTCGGTCGAAATTATTTTATCATAATCCAATAAAATAAGTTCTTAACGAGACTGCCATATGTGAACTGATCCCTTGGTCGCATCCCAAAAATGTAGAAACATTTTTATTAAAAATAACTGAATTATGATACCTAAAGGTGTATCTTTTACCAGTCAGTCAATTTTACAAAAGTAATGTCAAAGTCAGATCTTCAGTAATTTTTAATATAACGCTTTTTACATTTTTAGTCAGATCAACAGTAATTGGTAATAACAAGTTTTCCACATTTTGGAGACGCGACCAAGAGATCAGTTCACGTCTGGTTGTCTCGTTAGGAACTTATTTTATTGGATTATGATAAAATAATTTTAACCGGAAGTTATTGTTATAAATGTTATGTTATTTTATGCTTTATTTGGTTTCTGGGAAATTCAATTTAAACAAAATATTATTTGGCTAATTAAAAGTTTATTTAACATTTCAAGAAAATTAAAACTTTGAAACATTATGAAGAACTATTCTGCTCTTTCACAATAGAATAAAAGTTATGATTACTTTAAAAGAAATAAAATAATTATATTTAATATGAGGTTACTTACAATACAAAGGTTGTTTATAGATTGAAACCTTATTTCATTTCTTTTAAAGTAATCATAACTTTTATTCTATTGTGTAAAAGCAGAATAGGTCTTCATAATGTATAAAAGTTTTAATTTTCTTAAAATGTTAAATAAACTTTTGATTTTATTCTGGAGAAAAGCCAAATAATATTTTGTTTATATGTTATGTTGTCACTGTATAGTAAGATTTTTTTATTTATTTATTCTTAATAAAAATAACTATTTTATATTTAATAATTCAATAATTTATTTCTTTTAAAGTAATCTATTTTTTTGTTATGCAAGGCAAAATAGGCCTTTATAATAAATAAAAGGTTTAATTTTCTTAGTTTTATTAAATATTTTTATTCTGGAGAAAAAGTTAATTATTATTTTGTTTAGGCCTTTATCAAGTTATAAGGTTTTTTCCATTATGAACTTTAAAGTTTGTTTTAACATCCAGTATAAAATAGCAAACATTTAATTAGGTCGGTTAATATCGAAAAAAATCTTAAATTCCAACAAAAGAAAACACAAGGTGATAATTTCAAGGTTTAAACTTTGAATCTTGAAGTTATTTTCTAAGTCAAACATTAATCATTAAACAAACCCACAGGGTCAAAACTGTTAAGACATCAAAACAAACGATTTAAAATTTGATATTTAAACACAGGGCAACCTAGGAAGAGATAAGTAAGAAACCGACTGGCCGATCTCATCTTCAGTTGTACATATTAAGAAAGGGGATGTACGCCATATACCGGGTGCCGACGAAATTACTGTCTGGTTTCATTTTTTTAAATTTATTTATAGATAATAACGACACTTGGTAGAGTTGTTAGACTAATAAAAAGTAATTTTTATGCTTATAGAACAAGCTTTTACAACTTTCGGCTTTACCGGAAATTATTAAAAATTTAAATTTTTAAATGGGGTGTTTTTGGATTCTACGGAGCCTTTAACTTGGAAATATTTTTAAAACAAATTTTGGTCAATTTTTTTAAATTAAATTTTAATTTGTTATTTAGAGTGCCATGATCATTCTAAAGTTACTTCTTCTACTTTATGTATTTACTTTTAAAGAAAATACGAAATTAATTTTAAATTTTTTAACTTTTAATAGAGAGCTCTAAACTTCATATTGTCTGTGGTTTTTTTTAAATTTTTTAAGTAGTTCTAGTTAGTTTTTAAGTTAAATTTAGGCTAATAAAAGATTAAGAACAGCCCAGTTCTTCTACAAAATGTGAAATTAAAACAAAAATAGCATGCTGTCAGATATTTTGCGAAAGAAAAATTATCCCCACCAAAAGAATTCCGTTTTTCGTTTGAAATAATATACTTTAAATTACTTTTTATTGAAAGTTATAAATATGAATATATGTCTTATAAATTATTGTTTTATGTAATTTTTGATCCAATTATTTTTTTTAGTTTAGGTATATACGAATATATGACCTACTTTACACGTTTAACAATTGGCTTCACTATTCTCGTAGGTTTAAGGTAAACTTTAAATTAAAAGTATTACCTACCCGAAAATTAAAAATATTCCACCACGACAACTACCAACCACAAAATTTTTAAGTTTAGTTTAGGTTTGATGTTTTTTACCCGAAAACGCAAGGGAGAAAGAAGAAAACCAATATTAAATAAATGAAAAAATGTAGTCCTTCGTCTTTTTTTTAAAATCCCACAAAAAAAAATATTTTTTAGTTTTAAATGCCCATGTTTTTTTTGTTTTTTACCATAGTAAATATTTCTTTCCTACAAGATAAAAATAAATGTATTTAATCTGCCCTGCATCATCATAAAAATTACCCCCAGGGGCATGATTATTTATTAGTTCATGCAAATAAGTATTATAACCAGCATTAATTACAATAAATTAATCAGATAATCCAATAAAGCATTAAAAAACTAGCCTTGTATAGTAAGAGAAGTTATAGTGTAATAACATTGCTTTGACGTTAAAAGAAATAATAATAATGAATTAATCAATACGAAAGAAAATATTAACAAGCTGGGCAATAAGCAATTAAAACAACTTTTATATGGGTAACTGTTTTACACAGGGTGTTCCTAACTTATTCATGAGACAATTCTATGACAAATATTATTAGTTGTGGCACTGAAAATATGTTTTGTTTTGTAAATTAAAACAGAGAATGTGCAAGCACATTTTTTAATCTCTTTTTGTCTTACTTAAAGAAATTAATCATTTCATTAAAAATCAATTTTTTTATATTTTTTTGCCTTTTTTTAATTGTATTTTGAAAAAACAAAGCACTATTTATTATACACAAAGAAGCAGCGACAATAATTTGTTCCCTTTCTCTATGCTGCAACGGAAGAATAATTTAACCCGCTGGCTTTTAAAATATTTATATCTCTGGTAAATCACTCACCGCAGACCATCGAAGACCAGTGCAGACCATAGCAGATATAAGATTAGTCTCTGGTCTGGATTAGTCTGTGATGGCATCGACCGTGTAACCGCACCTTTAGGTTGCATATTGGCACCGCTCAAGCCATGAGCGTCGAGCTATGCCGCTTGAGCATTGTCAAAAACTGATTCCAACAACAGATTTTAAATGGAAACTTTCATATTGACGAGCGGTGTCTGGCGACGCGACGTGGCGCATTGCAAAGCATCGCGCCGAACGAGCTTTGATCTTGTTCGTTTTTTAAACTGCATCACAGCGGTACACCGAGTTTAGTGAATAAAGAGGAACGGAAAAATTACAACGACATCTGAAACTGAAATAATCCATAGTGAATTATTGATTTCTGAGATACAAATAAGACCAGCTCTCTGGAATAATAGACATTAGTTTGAAAAATTATGGAGAGTAATCGCAACGATTGTAGGAGTTAAAGGTAATTAAACAAAAACATAGAAGTGAGGTATTTTAATATTTTATTATTTATATGATCCTTTTCCTTATTGAAAAACTGAAAGAAACGTAGTGGATCACTACGAAGTTGACAAAAAGATGGTAGTATTCGTCATAAGTGGCTCTATTTTTATTAAAGTCATAAACTAATTGTCTTTTTTTTTATTTTTTTTTCAAAATAACCATCGTAGCGTCGGATTTTCCATAAGTAACAACTGCTTCATCACCGAATTCATCAGTTCTACGAAAGAAACCGAGAAAAGCGCGTGATGATAACGCTCAAGTGGTATATTTTCGTTAAATTATTTTTAAGAACTTTTGTTAAGTTAAATATACAGGGTGTCCGCTAATTAATGGTACACAGAAAAACCACAATTTCCTCATGCCAAAATATTATATTTAACCACATATACCTATATCCAAAAGTAAATAATAAGGAAGATACATACAGGGTATCAAAGTAAAAAAATATGGTAATTTATTTCGATAATTTTTTAGACTTTTTGAATATTTTATTGAAACTTGGTATCTTAGGGTTTTTTGACATCAGGTATTTAAATCTGATATTAATTTTTATGTGTAGACCAGTGGGTGCTGACTATTTATTTCTTTGTAAACGTCATACCTTTTTTGTGCTACACTGTATGTAACATCAAAGTAAACCAGTAAACTACCCTATGGTTTCTACACATAAAAGGTATACTTTGTATGAATGGCTCTGAGCAACCGTTTTTAAGATATTTGAATTTAAGTAATTAAGTGCAACCTAAAAATGCCTTAAAATTAAAAATATTTTTTGTTACTTTGACTTATGTTCCTTATTATCAACTTTTGTTTATAGGTATGTGTCGTTTAATCCTAATATTTTGGCATAAGGAATCTGTGGTTTTTCTGTCTACCATTAATTAGCCGACACCCTGTATTATTTTTTGCATGTATAACATCTTGGTGATGGTCGACTTTAGGGACAGTACTTTCTTAAATTTTTCCTTCAAAGTACATTAAGTTAACAATATTTTATAACAATTTACGGCAGCCAATTTAAAAAGAAAATGTTTTAAAACTGAAATATACCGAACTTTTTTATGTTTTTGGCTATTCATTAGTAAAACGAGTTCGTACTGTTTATAAGCTGTTCATGTTTTGTGCTTATCTTCCTGGTGTTTATGTCTTTACGATGTTGCCGTTATTACGATTACTTTAAGGAAAACGGCGTATCTGTTTTCAATTTTACGCATCCGAGTTGTATATGGTGTTAATTTCTTTTAATAAGATTTAACGTGCTCGAAGGGCACGTTGCAAAAAGTTCAATTGGATATTTACTTCTATATTCCCCCTTTTTTTTGTAGAATTGTGTGCAAAAAAAAGCAAGAATATGGTAAAATAAGGTTAGTTTTTGTTAGTATTAGGCGTATAGCAAGGTGCCCTTTACCCTATTACCTGCAATTTGGATGCAAGAAAAAGAGAGACTACAGTAAAAAGCACAAGCATGTGTAATTTTATTGGTTCAAATAGCTATAGATGTTCATGCAAAACTGTCACGTTTGGGTGGTTAGGTTAGTTCTGGTTAGTTAAATCTTTTTTTTAATTCGCTTAAGAAACGTAAAATTCAGATAAATCTTTTAGAATATTTGCACAATCTGATAACGCCATTACTGTCTGTCATAGAATGTCAAAGATATCAAAGAGTTTTAATAATTAGACACAACAAAAACGTTAATTTTAGCTGCTTTTAAAATGAAATAAATCTAAAAATATAGAATTTTTTGCAATTTGTTTTCTTTAAATTTACTCGTTAAGGTATGTACTTTTTAATGAAAAACTATATTTTTACAAATTCAACTGTCCCTAAAGTCTACCAGCACCAACATCTTTTGTTTATAAATTGCCCTGACTAACATTTAGCAATAATTAATAAATTACCGAAGTAATCGCACTAAGTTCATTAGTATTCTGTCGATTATCAGGTATTTGCACGGGGCGCCGACTCCCGTCTTTGGCCTGCTACGACTTGTTGTAACGTGGGAAAATTAAGCAGGTGTAACTTTGCAAAATCATAATCTGGCCAGTATTGGTGCAATAAAAACATGATTGAACACGTCTTACCTAGTAATTTGGCTTTTAAACAATCAAATATAAATGTGACCTCAAAATACCTTATTACGTATTAGAATGAGGGATACAAAAAAAAACAAATTTTTTTAAGAGAAGGTTTTTCCTATTGGTGGTATATTATCATTTTAAAAATATTTATACAGGGTGCTTCTAAAAGGCGCGGAAAGAAAGCCACAGATTCTAAGGCTAAAATATGATCATCTAACCCTACTTACCTTAGGGGGCCCCTAGACCTACAATAAGATTGCACAATATATTTCTTTGTTCAATATATTGAATCCAAACACAGTTCGTATGTGCAATATTTTCGTGTTCAGTCGGACAATAGTTTGATACGATAGTATTCCGCAATACTAAGCCTACACGATGCAATAAAACAATATTGTGCAATAAAAATTAAACTTGCTTAAACTCTCGTTTAATCATTGCGCAATCTTCAATTATAGGGCTAGACAATTAATTTTATTGCACAATACGTAAAATTGCGCAATATTATAGATAGTCTATGGGTCGCTTTAGTCAAAAAGTTAATGGTTTTGAAATACAGGGTGTCAAAAATTTAAACTGGTTTTAGTTTTTTTATAAATAATTTTGTTAATAATATAGTTCTATTGTCAGAATATTTAGCTAAAATAGGTTTAAAAAGGTGGAAAATAAGAATTTGCTATCAATTTTGTTGTTGCACAAAACTTTTTTGAGTCATTCTCTATGTAACTCTTTTTTTTATTTTTCTTTAACTTATTTTACATAAAAAAAGGTATACTTTGTAAAGGCAGCCGTTTTTAAGACATCTGGATTCTAAAACATCACTTTCTGTATGGCAAGGTCTAAGCTATGCAGGGTGTTTCAGAATAAGATGCTAATCCTTTAGAATATAAATTCTTATGTGATTTTAGAAAGAAAAGTTTAAATAAACATATGTCCTAAATGACTTAACTTTTAAGACATAGAGTGGAAACAAAACATTTTTTTTAACTTTGCTGTCTTTTAGGTTTATTTGAACTTTTTTCTTAAAATCCCCTTACAATTCATACCGTTAAAAATAAGCAGCTAATTCTAAAACACTCTGTATACCTTTGACCTAGCCGTACAGAAAGTGATTTTTTTTAATCCAGATATCTCAAAAACGGTTCCCTAAAATAACTTTAACCAAGTATACCTTTATTTTGTAAAATATGTTAAAGAATAAGAATGTTTTTTTTTAAAGTTACATACAGGGTGGTTTATAAAAAGGTTTTTCGTTTTTAATTAATTCAAGATACTGCAGGTGGCGCCCCCTAAAACTTGCTTAAACTCTCGTTTAATCATTGCGCAATCTTCAATTATAGGGCTAGACAATTAATTTTATTGCACAATACGTAAAATTGCGCAATATTATAGATAGTCTATGGGTCGCTTTAGTCAAAAGTTAATGGTTTTGAAATACAGGGTGTCAAAAATTTAAACTGGTTTTAGTTTTTTATAAATAATTTTGTTAATAATATAGTTCTATTGTCAGAATATTTAGCTAAAATAGGTTTAAAAAGGTGGAAAATAAGAATTTGCTATCAATTTTGTTGTTGCACAAAACTTTTTGAGTCATTCTCTATGTAACTCTTTTTTTATTTTTCTTTAACTTATTTTACATAAAAAAGGTATACTTTGTAAAGGCAGCCGTTTTTAAGACATCTGGATTCTAAAACATCACTTTCTGTATGGCAAGGTCTAAGCTATGCAGGGTGTTTCAGAATAAGATGCTAATCCTTTAGAATATAAATTCTTATGTGATTTTAGAAAGAAAAGTTTAAATAAACATATGTCCTAAATGACTTAACTTTTAAGACATAGAGTGGAAACAAAACATTTTTTTTTAACTTTGCTGTCTTTTAGGTTTATTTGAACTTTTTTCTTAAAATCCCCTTACAATTCATACCGTTAAAAATAAGCAGCTAATTCTAAAACACTCTGTATACCTTTGACCTAGCCGTACAGAAAGTGATTTTTTTAATCCAGATATCTCAAAAACGGTTCCCTAAAATAACTTTAACCAAGTATACCTTTATTTTGTAAAATATGTTAAAGAATAAGAATGTTTTTTTTTAAAGTTACATACAGGGTGGTTTATAAAAAGGTTTTTCGTTTTTAATTAATTCAAGATACTGCAGGTGGCGCCCCCTAAAGTTAACAATTAAATTGATAGCAGATGCTTATTTCACACCTCCCAAAACCTCTTCTAGCCAAATATTGTGACAATACACCGATTATTATTTACCAAAATTATTTACTAAAACTAAAACCAGAATAAATTTTGTAGCACCCTGTATCTCCAAAATCATTCACTTTTGGACTAAGGTAAGTTGGTTTAAGTCGTCATATTTTAGCCTCAGGAATCGCTGGTATTTTTTTCCGCGCCTTTTAGAGACACCCTGTATTT
Source organism: Listronotus bonariensis (assembly GCA_014170235.1). Classification (NCBI taxonomy): domain Eukaryota; kingdom Metazoa; phylum Arthropoda; class Insecta; order Coleoptera; family Curculionidae; genus Listronotus; species Listronotus bonariensis. The sequence continues at coordinate 49,822 of JACEGR010000423.1, forward strand.
TAAGCTGAAGAAAACACATTTTTTCTATACTAGCTAGTGCGAAAAATAATCACTTTTTCGCACTAGTACGGAAAACTACGCTATGCCTCACTACTTTTCCACACTTGTGCGGAAAAGTACAAAAATTTTAAACCAAATATCGCAATGAAGGATTTTTATGTACTTTATATTTAAAAGGAAATTTTGCTTTGGTATGGTAGTATGTTAGGTAGCATTTAGTTTTTATGTTTTCCTTACCACTCGTAGAAAAAAGTGTGGAACATCCTAAATAGCGGATTCTTAGAAAAGGCGCAAATTGAGACGCGTATAGTGGGTGCAACGCGACGCAGCACGTACTTTTGTATCTTAAGCCGGCTACTCATTACGCGGTACTTGGCAAGTAACTTTACTCGGAATATAGTTGGCAAGTATTTGCCGAGTTCCAAGTAAGCTATCTACGTTACGCGTCTACTTATATAAATTGCCAAGTCAAGTACTTGGCTCCTTTGACTTGTAATTTTTTCCGCTACAGCTCGGGCAGTGCAAGTAACTTAATGCCTAGTCTAAACGAGTCGTCGTTTACACTACTTGCTACTTACCAAGTACTTCGTAAGTACCGCGTAGTGAGTAGCCGGCTTTAGTAAAATTAAATTATGCTCGCGCTGCGTCGTGTCGCTTGTCAATTTACCCCGTGTAATTTAATATTACTAAGTTACGTGCTGTGTGCGTTACGTCGCATGCGCTATACGTGACTTAAATTGCGTTTTGGATCTTCAGGTAAAAAAAAAAAATATTGTGTGTATCTTCATAACATATATTGAGTTTAAAGCCGCATATTTTTAAAAAATGTTTTTGTACTTTTTATAAATTTATATAAAATGCCTTCTTAAGGAATCTGAAATGTCCCCCTCGGACTACCCCTAAATTCAACACTCATGCCGAAATAAGACAATGGGTGCGATTTGTCTGATTACCCAATTATTTAAAAATTACTGTCCACAGTAAGACTTATATTAATAACATATTATTTTTAATAGGTCTTAATTTTTTTGTCACTTCATTTATGTATGCGTAGAGTTTGGAATAATTTTTTGACTTGCTATATTTGCCGAAGCCAGAAGCTAACATTGCCCCTTCTTTACTTTAATTGTGGTCAAATTTATTATCCTAATTAATTTTTAAAACACTCTTTAAAGATAAGAAAGTGTGCAAAAGTAATTTTAGATTCAACAAAATAAATATACATTTTTATGTTTTATGAGCGTCTTAAAATTACAACAAGTTATGGTTTTCCATTAGCATGCATTTTTAAATCGAGATATTTTCCTTTAAGTAATCATAACTTTCCAAAATGAATATTAATAAAACCTTTAAACTGGTGTTATGATGTAAAGGTATAATGACTTCATTTTGCATTTATTTAAATTTGACATCTGCTAAAAACTGGTAGAATTTTAAAGCGTATTCTTTAGCTATTCTAATATATTTAAATTTTGTTTTTACATTAAGATAAATTTACTTACTCTCAAAAATTAAACCAAATAAGTTTCTGTGCTAAAAATGATATTAACTTAATTTAAAAATAAATTATATAAAAAAATATACAGTTCTTGTCTAAAGCCAGGTTCTCCTAACTTTTAAATTGTTTGGTATTTTTTTAAATGAAAATTTGAGGATTTTAGTATTATAACATAAACAAAATATTAGGCAAGAAATAACAGATATAAATATCATACTAAAAAATGGGCGCCATTTTAAAAACGAAATTAAATTAAAAGGGGTGTCTTGTAGTACATTATTTTAAAGCCCCTGATAAGTAGTTTTTAATCCCAGAGGATAAAGTCAATACCTTTACCTACTACAAAATGGCGATACTTTGAAAATTTCTTGAATACCTGATTTTAATGGCCATATTTCCAAAACTAATAAAGTTAGATAAACCCAATAAAGTCTTTAAGATACCTTTTTAATAATGATATAACATACAGGGTTCGTAATTCTTTTGTCCTACCGTACATATTATCATCAATATTAAATAGATCCTTAAAAGAGCATTAGAAAAATACCACATTAAGGGTATCTTGCTTTTTAGATTTGAAAATATGGCCATCCAAATGAGGTATTCAGTTAATTTTCAAAATACTGCCTTTTGTAGTAGGTAAAGGTATTGACTATATATTCTGGAGTTATAAAGTTCTCGTGAGAAGCTTTAAAATGCCACAAACTCTCCTTTTCATATTTTTTTTAAAATGGCGCCTAGCTCTCAGTTTGACATTTATATTTGTTATTTGTAGTCTAAAATTTGTTTTATGTTGTCTTACTAAAGTCCTCAAATTGTCATGAAAAAATATAAAACAATTTAAAAGTAAGGAGGGGGTCATGAATTTAGACAAGCTCTGTTATTTATTATGTTATCTAACATATAATTTTAAATTTTACCTAGAAACTAAAATGACGAAAACGTTTATGAATTTTTTCTTTTGCTATTTAAGCTTTTCGCAAGTCAACCTAATTTTGCTATTTTAGTTTTTCTACAATGTGTCATAAATTTTTAAACATTTTATCTAGTTTCGGAATATTTATTTACCAAAAAGATAACTTTTAGCAACAAACGTAATTTTATAATTATTACACCAATAAAAGCAATAAATAAAAAATGCAGGAATTTTTCGAAATTGAATACTTTGGTATTAAGATAACTTTTGCAATATATATTTTATTTTATTTAAAAAAAAATGCTTTTTTTATACTTTATGGAATCAAATGTCAATAACTAAGTATACACGTGCGCTTCCTGAATGTGCTCAATCATAATTAAACATTTTACTATTTTTATAGGTACTTTGGAAAAAAAAGATTGACCTTATGTTAGAAAATTAACTTATTAGGTCGCATCTATTTAGACCGTTACGATTTTCACTCCCCCACGAATATCTGCCAGTCACCCTCCCAATCACGTGTTTCTATATGTCATAGGCTCATCTCGGTCGTACGCCAGGTGCGTGCTCACTGTGGGAACCAAGTTCGGACTCGGGTTCCCATGCTCTGCAACCACCTGCCAGTGGCGCGAACGGTGGGTGTGCCGTAGCAGGGACGGGTGCGGGTGACAGGGAGTGCTAAGCGTACCAACGGCCACGCAGCGTCACTTATGACGTACGCGGGACGTGTGCAGGGAATGGGGCTAAAGAGGTAAATAATGCAGACAGGAATATAAAAGAGAGAAATAGATGATTAGACAGAAACGAGTTTTTACCTGTGTCTGTCAATGTATACTTATTTTATTCTTGTAACTAATGAGTATTTATCGTAGATGTGCCGCTGCAGGACAGGTAGTTTATTGTTTAGTAGAATCACTTGGTCAAAATGAAAAAAAAATTATGTAATCTTTACAATATGTTAATAAAAAACATATACAGGGTGTTAGTTCTGGTTAGTAAGTAACACTTATTTAGCTAAAAATTGTTAACTGGTTATAACCCTTATTTAAATAGGTTTTTATTGTTGTTGTTACAAAATTGCTAATAAAAGGTTTTAAAACTTAATTTTGAAAAGAAAAAGTTTTTGCAATGTTTCTTTTATGGATTAAAAATGTGCAATTAAGTGGATTTTATTTTAATTTCTTTGAAGAAAACGCACGAAAGTAACAAACAGGCTGTAGCGAGTAAAATGACGCAAGATAGCGAATTGCGGTTTTTCCAGTAAATTTGCCTTGAAATTTGAGCCTCGCAAATGGGGGTCAGTGGTCAGTTTTTCTGTAAAATATATAGAAACATGAGTTTCCTAATATAAAAGATAAGATAAAAAGTATAAAATTTGGCTCACCCTGTACATTATACGATATGGTGTGATAATAAGGTAAATTACTTATAATATAACTAAAAATAAAATTTAATAAAAGAAAATTGTGTGGAGTTTTTGTTTTCTTATTTGGTTTGTTCTTTTTTTAACCTATAGCTCTGCTGAGACATTATAACTTGACATGCCTTTATCTGGTGGAGACTGTGGAGAGGCTACTTAAACTGGTATAATGAAGATTAAAAGATTGCGATGCCACCCTACAACGCACAACATCTAAGTCCACATTTTGCATTAGAAGAAACGAGTTTAGATCCAATCCCACCATTTCGAATTTCATCCCGTTGCATCCACCATCGTGAGCGTATTAGTGTGATACTGCCGACAGTCTCTTGAGATCTCCCGTTCCTCGTGGAGAGAGAAAATAATTTTATTTTATTAATTAGGTTAAAAACATGAGCGACGAGGATAGCGGTGAGCAAACATCGAGACATCGCGTTAAAATCAAATCCGTAAAATTAAAAGCATACGTAGACTAAAAATCAGTTACAAAGATGAAACAATGGATTACCTAACGTGCAATATTGTTTATACAATATTGATCATTATGGCATTTTATACAATGATTTTATGTAAGATTTGTGCAATTTGTATACAGTGTGTCTACGTAAGTTGACGTCATATGGAAAACTTCTTTATTATTAATTTTTCCAAAAAAATAAATTCTTTAAAAAAGCTTTGCATGGTTCAAAACGTAAAAGGGTAAAGAACCTGTATTTTTACTAATAATTAAAATTGTGTTAAAAATATTTTTAAAATTAAAGTTTACTTTTAATTATGAAATTTTGTATATTTTAAAGAACATTTTTATAAATATTTTTTTCTGCGAAAATTGTAAAAGTTTAAGTTTGTACATTAGAGCATCGTATTGTTATCTCTTGTTTTATTAGCAGTAAATTAAAAATATATATATTTAGCTTTGTCCTATAACTTTCAGGTATAATTATCAAATGTATGGAACCAATGCACAAACTTAAACTTTCACCATTATCGCAGAAAAAATATGAAAAAAAAAATTAAAATAAACATTAATTTACATTTAAAAGTAATTTTAAATTATAAATATGTTTTTCTAATAGCAATTCTCGATATTAGCAAGAATGCAGGTACTTTATCTACTTATAAGCAAAAATTACATATTTCGCCAAACCTCGTAGATGGCCGATACAATTTGATATCTGATGATGCATTTTAAGTTTTAAACCAATAAGAACTGTTAATTAAAAATATATTTTTTCGTGAAATTAATAATAAATTATTATTCCATATGACTCCAACTTACGTAGACAAACTAATTTGTTAAATAAAAATTACTTTTAAATTGTTACTGGAAAAAATATCTTCTACCTTAATATCTTCCATAGGTGATACTGCTTTTACAAGAACGAATAAATTTTGCAAAACATAAATTATGCACTAAATGGTGGTAGTGTAATAATAACTATTTTTCCATCATGTGTTTAAGGTTGTCTTTTATTAACTTTTATTTAGGTATATGTATGCATGCTAAAGGAAGACATAAATACCGTATTAATAGCAGTGATGGCGTTAAATTCAAACAGATATAGAATTAATTTCCGTTCATACCTACCTCTTACTTTATTTATACATATCTTACAAAAGTAATAAAACAACCATAATTATGAATAATCGTGAGATCTAGGTTAGTGTCGTTTCTTATTACCATGGAATCAGATATTTTGATGTTTGAAGTTTTAAAGAAATAGGAACATTTTGTGCAGATTGTGAAGTTCTTACTCTTAAAATAAAAAAAATTGTGATTCAACCAGTAAAAGTCACTCTTCATAGGCGTATTAAATACCACTGAGGAGGAAATTAGATTGTCTAATTCTTTGGGGCAGAAACTGTAAATATATTAAAGACAGGTTTTCAAATCTTAAACACAATGTTAGGTACTTTTTAATTGTGGGCAGCAGCTAACAGTCGCCGGCACCGCAAAAACCGCTCCGTCTGTTTTCAGTCTCATGATTAAAACAGACGGAGCGGTTAGTATAATAAAATACAGACGAAGGGTCGGCGCGATTGCTACTAGGCAAAAACCGCTCCGTCTGTTTTCAGCCAGCCTAAAGGATCCTAAGGTATTACTTAATTGGAGTGCCAAACATATTATCCAGATTCAGCCTAATGAATGCTGCAAAACTATATTCATGTTGTTTTCTGAAAAAATTCTACCAATACTCATCCTCAACTTAAAGCGTCGTAATTTTGTTATAGAGTAGAGGTACATCGTTAAACTGAATTTAATTCAACCGATCGGTTTGAACTTAGAAACGTGTTCTGATTGGTCAATTTTGAACGAAACCTTAAAATCGACCAATTAGAATACGTTTCTAAGTTCGATTCCAGTTCATAGACTCAGAACTAACACATTATATTCAATGCCATACGGTGTGGCTTATGAAGTATAGTTTTTCGCCCAAATAGGCTCCGTCGGCATAATCTACTAATAAAATTAACTCCTTAAAAAGTCGATTGCCTGCAATAAAACGATAAATGGTAGTCGGGAGAGCACGGTCGTATTATACCTTCACAATACGACCGTCCCCTCCTGACTACCATTAATCATTTTATTGCAGGCAATCGTCTTTTTAAGGGTTTATTTTTATTAGTAGATCATGCCGACGAAGCTTATTTGGTTAGTTCTGGTTATATGTGGGCAATCTCTTCGATTCATATAGAACACATAGAAATAATGTAACAAGTTCCTATATAATATTTTCCTAAGGTCCCTCTTTACAGAGATATGTGTCCTGAAAGGACGCCACTGGAAATCGGTTTTTCTTGAATAACTTTTATATTACTTGGTATAATAAAATATTTATTTAATATAATAAATGCCAGTTAGAACTCCTTAAACTGGTATCCTTGTAAAACATTTGCTTTCATTAGTTCACTAGGGGCGGACTAACCCTTACACAATAGTACTAATTATATTTACACCCTGTATAATATTAGAATAAAAACATCATTTTTTAATAGCCTAAATCCTTAGCTTAAAAAAGGTACTCCTGTTCGATATCGATAAAGTAAAGGTTTTTCGAGAAAAACAACATTTTGATTAAATTGGGTTGTATTCAATAATTTTGTTTGTCGGTTCGACATAGGCTCCCTCTTATTTTATGCATTCTCTAGCTTAAATTATTAAAGATTATGGGACCTTCCACAATGCTGCAACATTATTTTTAGTTTCGTGAAAGTAAAACAAAGTTTTTAAAAGTTTTTCAGTACTTTTTGCAAAAGAATAACCTATTGTTTTTAGATGTCCCTACTAAACAAAAACTTGCTTTTGTCGAAAACGCTTTAATTTATTATACATCTAAACAGGAGTAACTTTTTTGAAGGCAAATGTTTTACATGATACCATTTTAAAAAGTATTTACTTGTATTTATCATATTAAACAATTATATAATTATACCAAGTACTATAAAAGTTATAAAAAAAAAAAGATTTTTTAACGGCGTCCTTTATTATTTCTTAACAGATTAAAAATTATTAAAATTAAAAGTTAACAAACAGTAACCGTAAGTAACGTTTATGTTTGTTTATTTACTTTGTACACCACAAATAATTTACCTGTTTTTAATTAACCCGTTAACTAGTTTTGGGATTATTGGTGATTTATTTAATTACCCTGATCTATTAGCTATAATTTATTTAGATGGACCTTGGATTTGCTACTTGGGGATGTTAACGGTTTGTCTGGGTTATTTAAAAAAAAAAAAGTTTTTATAAAACTTTGTTATAAAACCAGTCTTGTCTACATGCGACTAACTTTAAGGATAGTTGTGTCAGCCAGTGACAGGGACGGCATAACATAAAAAAACAAGGTATATCATGCGTTATACATAAAATTAAATTTTTTTTTTGACATCCCCAAATCCACATTTTTTATGATTCTGTTTGGTAATTTTACAGGTAAACAATTACAATGTAGGGGAGTAAAACTAATATTTTTAATTATATGAATATTATTCTATTATACAGGGTGAATTTTTAAAATTTACAATGGCTATATTTTATAAACCAAGGCAAATATCAATAAAATAAAAAATACCGTTTCTATAAAATCTGGGGGAATATAAATGACGCATTTTTTAAAACACCTCTATCAACTCCTTAAGCTGCACCCCTAGTCACTTAAAAATCTTATAAGGCAACACCCCTGATTTGGCAACTCTCTGAAAAGCTTATAAAAATGCTTTTCATTGGTCATAAATAGTTGGGGTAAAATAAAGTACTACCCCTAAATTTTATAAAAATAATACTTTCTTATACATAAAGAATACCAGAAAATGTCCAACCCCAACTTTTTATGACCCACGAAAAGGATTTTACATAAGCTTTCCAGAGAGGTGCCACATCAGGGGTGTTGCCATTTAAGATTTTAAAGTGGCTAGGGGTGCAGCTTAAGGGTTAATAGTTGTGTTTTAAAAAATATGTCATTTATATTCCCCATGTTTTATAAAAACGGTATTTTTTTTATCTTTGCTTTGGTTTAGAAAATATAGCCATTGTAAGTTTTAAAAAGTTCACCCTGTATTAAAGTATTAATAATTTGTATATATTTCCATTTTATTAAAATTTATCTTTTTTCTTTAAGAAAATGTAAACTGTTCTTTAGTTACTTAAAAATTAACTTTTTTAATGATATCTTAAAAGTTAAAGGTATGGCAATTCAAAGTATTATTTAACAATCAAAAAATTTCTCTTATGAAGGTTACAGCAAAATAGAGCAACAAAGCAATACGTTCTTTACAATATAATAGTTGCCGTAAACCTAGATTTTTTCACAAACTTTTGGAAATATTGTAAATCTCTTAAATCGTTTTTGTCGTAATATTTTTGGTCTTCTTGTATAAAGCAATTTTTATTGCCAAATAAAACTCGTTATGCAGCCAATTTTTAAATTTTTTAGTTGTCAATAAATTCGTAATTTCTTTTAATAACTATACCTTTACATTTTCCTAAAAAGAAGATTGAGTTTTGAAAAATAAAAGGGAGAGTCAAAAGTTGCGTTTTGACTCAAATTTTCGAACACCCTGTGGAATAATTTAACGTCACAATTTTTTACTAGTGTATTAGATTTGAAATTCCCATCTTTTTGTAATTTTTTGTTTGTTTATTCTTATCAGTATCTATCTCTATTCTAAAAGAAAACACAAATTTTGATGAAAACAATGCAATTTAATTATGATGGTCGTAATACAGGCATAAATATTGCAAGGATATTGGGAAAAGTTAAGATTTGGATGGTCATTTTCTCGAAACTAATTAGGATAACTATACCAAATGTATTATTTTTTAAAGGTGTTTAAAAGATATTTTTACTCGGGATATAATATACAGGGTATTTTTTAAAATTATACTTTTTACTGTATATCTTAAGAGACAACAAAAATATGATTACTGATTTGAAAACTACTAACCCAACTTAAAAAACCAGTTTTTTTTAAATTTATTTTTACATTAAAAATAAAAACTTTAATGGAGTTTGAGATATAGTCGTTGGCATCAAATAAGAGAATTATAAAAGTTATAAAGTCCTCGTTGACTCCAAATTTTTATTTCACCACTTGTCAGTGCCTTTTGCGCTGATAGTAGGACAAAGCAGCGCGGTATGATAAAAGGTTTTTTTTATTAAAACGAGTGGTGGTATTGTGTTTATGGTTTTATGGTTTCTCTTATTTAATTCCAACGACCATACTGATACAAATAAAAAAAAATGTTAAGAAAAATAGAGCTTTAAAATCCATTCACTGATATAAAATTTATGACGTGAAATTATTTCATAGGGTGTTGAAAAATTTAGGTCAATATGCAACATTTTCCCTCCCTCTATAACAATTAATCCTATAAAACTTTTTATAATCATCCCATTAAATAATAATCTTAATGAAATAAGTTACACTAAGACTAAAGATTAATTAAAATCGGTCAAAAGACCAAAAGATATTTAAAATTAAATAAAATTGAATTTAAACTCAATATTGTTTTTTCTGTTTTTTTGTTCCTGGAGTGCATATTACGTCAATAATGTCGCTTTAATAATATTGATCGTGTGTCGGACACTTATCAGAATATTGCCCATTTTGTTTTTGTCATTATGAAATGTCTTAATAAAATGGCAAATATTTAATGAAAAAAAATCTAAGGCCTCCTATAATTTGTTCTATAAAGTTATTCACCATAAAATGTGTATAAAATATTTCGGATTAGCTACGATTGCTCCGAGTCCACATGACATAAAAATCAACTAAAAACTTTGCCAATAAACCTTTAAAATCCCTTTGTTTCCCTTACAAGAGACACCACTGCTCCCTGTTCAATTAAAGTCTGATATTCTCTATTATTATTAAAACCATTCATTAAAATTCTATACATGATTCTTTTACTTGCTAAACTTTAAAACTAACGGGACTTTCATAAAGAAAAGCTTAATCGAAAGTTGCTTTTCCTTTTTAAAAACTAAATGGATTCCAGCCAGCATAAAATAATATTTTATTCATTTGATGCTGCAGATCAACAACTACAGCTTTTTATGTATTTGAATAATGCAGGCTGAACCGTTATACGTTTATTAAGTAGGTATTCTTTTTAATATTAATAATTGTGGCAAGCGTCCAACGTAGAAACGACATTTAGAAACGATAAAGGGTTGAAATGTACAGGGTGTTTTTTTGGTTGGCATTATAAAGTATAGGGTAAGCGGTAAGGGGTAAAAAAACTAAGATACGTGTCCATTCGTTTTTTTAGTATTCAGTTTAATGTAATGTTTTGAAGAGCAAAAAAAAAGGTCCACACCTTTAAAATGTTTTAATGGGAAACGATAAATAAAAGAAATCGGTAATCGCTCATTAATCAAGTTTATTTTTCACATCCCAAAAAAATGTTTCTTACTTACCTCCGCGAAAACCTTTTGTTTTCTTTATTTACACCCAGTCCCACTAAAAATCTGGACTTTTTCAAAAATCCGGTGGACAGTCCCTCAAAAAGCGGGACTGTCCCGCCAAAATCGGGACGTGTGGTCAATTTACTTTAATGGCGCAATCAGATCTATTCTAACTTAATTGGTTTTGGAAATACAGGGTGATTCCTAAAATTCGTCGATTTTTACGATATTTTATTACATGGATATTTATGGAAATACAAACAAACTTTAAATACAATAGTTATATAGCTTTTAACATAAAATCCATTGGCTTAGCTAAAATAAATAATTTTTAAGATATAATTTAAATATAATATCTCAAAAAATTGCATTTTATTTTGGGATAAAAAAATTAAAGAAAAATAGTTAGCCATGGATTAAATCAATATTCGATTATTTTTGTACGGTTAAGTTTATAAAAAACAATTTAACAAAAATACTTAATTATTTATTAATCAAGACAATAATAACCACAGAAAAAAATATTTATAATAGCAACTAAAAAATTATCTCAAGTCGTTAATAATTTTTTTGCGCTGGTGTTTAATCACAAAATGTGCTCAAATGCTTGCCATTCTGTTCGAACCAGAACTAACCATTCGTAAGTATGTATTAGCCTGGGTTTAATTAAGGAATTAAAAAAATATAATAACTGTTTTATTAAACATACCTACATAAAAATAGTTTCTGTGCCAAGTTGGGCTTTGTAGAACAGAGTACCTGCCTACGTATGTGCCAACTTGGGCTATAATTATTCTATTTACCCACTTGGTATGCCGAGTTGGGCATCGCCCGAACAGGACAAGGTCCCATAAACCCCATGACCCACCCGGTTATAAGTCCAAGGTGGAAGATACGTATAATTACTCCCTATGACTCACGGAGCTCTACAGAATAATCTCTTGGTAATTTTACCGACCCTTTCGTCTTCTAAACTCATCAGCGGATTAGACCTTATGTGACGATGCCTGTTATCACAATATTAATGACTCTTTGTGGTCGTCCAAAAAACTTCACCATCGGCGGAATCTATATATATATATATATATATATATATATATATATATATATATATATAGAAGTGAATGGTTCTTGAGCCTTGATATAAATACATTAATAAAGGTAAGGTTCTTTGGGCATATGGCTCATTAATGACTGTAAAAATAAATAAATGAATTTTTAATATATAATAAAAATGTATGTATTTATTTTTACAGTCATTAATAGCCATATGCCCAAAGAACTTTATCTTTATTAATGTATATATATATATTTGTACTATTTGCATTCTGCTTATCTCTTACAACGGAATCTCAATGATAAGTTTTGATTCTTGCACACTCTGTAAAGCATTGCATGTTTTTAAAAACTCGTGTCAAAATTATCTGTTTATAAGTCAATTATCTTCTCTTTTAAACATTCATTCGACTTCAACAATATGCAAATTAAATTGAATAAAAAGAACAAATTTTGACACTTTTTCATGAAGTAGAAGATAAACGGTGCAAATAATATAAATTTAGCTTTACATCACCAAGCTACGTGCTTATTTATTGTCAGGCGTAAAAAGTTGTTTTGTATTAAGACTGCATAATTATTAGTACATTCTAAAGTTACAAAGCTTTCATAAATATAATTATTATTTTAAAAGTGCTACCAAAAACTCTTAAAAGTTAAGACCGGTAGCAAAAATTTCAGGGACTAAATATACACGGTGTCTCCAAAAGGTACAAAAAATGCTACAAGTTTTTAACCTTAGTCCAAAAGTGGATGACTTCGGAGATACAGGGTGATACAATTTTATTTTCGTTTCAGTTTCTTAAAAATAATTTTTTAACTACAAACAATATTTTGATTAAAAATTATTTATTTACATTAACCTCCAAAAGTGTTAGAGTTGTTTCAATCACGATTTAAATATCTAAAGTAAAAATTGGTTTTTAGTAAATTAACTAATTTTACTTTAACAAACCCTATTTGTCTTTATAAATATATGTAAAAGTTAAATAAAATAATAAAAGTTGAGACGTTGTTAATGGTTAATTTAATCCTCAAGAAGTACTGACTTGCATTTAAGCGGCAAAAATGGTTAAATCAAATATTAAATGGTTGATTTATCCATTTTATTTTCCCAGTGTAAATAAACAGGACCAATACTAATTTACTACATTATAATTACTTATGGTAATCACTTTTCATGCCCAACAGGCTATATCAGTTTCTAAACACTAAGTTAAACATGGAAAAAATATTTACATCCGGTTGTTAGGGGAACACAAGCTAATTATTATTTGTTTAGCCCTTTACTTGTTATACAAATGGTAATTGAGTACTAACAAGTTATAATTCTTTTGTATTTAATGATTATATTAGTAGTAAATTGTAAAAATATTGGGTAAAGTGGTCATAGGCTTTATTATCGTGAGAAAAAGGATATTTAAATTTAAAAAAATATCAACACTTTTTAATAGATTGAAAATATTTTCTGTCAAAATATTAACAATTGAAGCTATGCTCTATATTGATTAGGAGGATTTATTTATTGGATGGTCTTTTGTTGGGTACACGCCTGGAAAGAATGGGACCGCTTCGGTCCTGGTCCCGGGGTATAACGAGCTGACCCTGTTTAGCCCTATTGACCCCTATGAAATGACCGGTCGCCTAAAACAAAATAAAAGAAAAACCCCCAAAACCCAAAAAAATCTAATTAAAAACGACGTTTCGGTAAGAAGTCTGCCACCGCTGTTAAGTTAAAAATAAAGTTAAGAATAAAAAATTAACTAATATTTAAATTAGAAATCAATAGAAATTTAAGGCTTTGTAATATCGCAAATGATCTTTAACCTTTTTCAGCGTTTTAAATAGGAAAAGGGTTAGACTGATCGGTCTAAATGCCTTGGTTGTGTCGTATGAGTTCTTCCCCGGTTGGGGTATAATGACTACTCTTACTTCACGCCAGGCTTTGGGTGTGTATTTTAGTGCCACACACGCTCTAAATATCCTGACAAGATGCCTCGCCAACTTGTCTCCCCTTCAGAAAGGAGAGCCGGGAAAACGCTATCCGTGCCAGGGCTTTTGTATTTCTCATAGGAGTTAACCGCCTAACGCACCTTGTTGAACGTAACAACCTTACAAACCATCTTCCAATCAGACCTAGAGGGGGATGTCTGCTTCCCTCCCCGGTCTAATTGTTTTCAGAATCAACCCTCTTGGATCCTGGAAAATGTATCTTCAAGAGATGATTCATTATTTTCTTGGGTTCCTCTAAAAAACTACTTCTTGAGGTGTCTTGAGTTCCCCAATTTTAACATGTGGTCCTCCTGCGAATATTCTCCTGAATTTTGCAACCAAATATAAATTCTACAGTTCCCCACAGTAGTCTTGCCACGATTCCAATTTGGACTTTTGAACCAGATGCTTATCTGCCTTTTGCTCAGCCTTGTACGCAGTCTAGTCTTCAGTCCTTTTGGTTTTCAGAGTCTTATACTTTCCAGGCTAAATTTGTACTCCGCCTAGTTAGTCCCTCTAGGATTCCTGTAGATTTCCTTCGACGAAGCGGTGGCAGTCTCTAAATCAAAAGTGATGCGGGGATGATCATAAAGTGTATCCTCTCCTCTCACTCTCCAATGCCGCATCTTTTCAGTGATTATTTTTGTCGTTATTGTAATATCCAATACCTCTTGCCTTCTTGATGTTACGAAGGTGGTCTTGGATCCTGTGTTATGAATATCTAGATTCCATATAAAGAGGTATTCCAATAGGGCTTCACCTCTTTCGTTTATATTTGTACTACCCCAGATGGCATCGTGCGCGTTTGCATCGCAACCCACCATTAGGTCTAGCCCTTCTTTATTTCAGAACTCGACCACACTCCTTAACTTCCTAGTGGGAGGGGTCAGTCAAGTCTCCAGAAAAGTAGGCAGAACAGATTATTAGTTTCCTCCGCCCTTCCTCCTTCTTTACAAAATTAAAAAAAAAAAAAAATTACATCCCGTACTTCAAAAACTAAGACGTTTAGTACATATGTTTATATGAAGTTTTTTTCTTATTTTTTGTTGTAGAATCATTTGGTTAAGTTTGTCGGTTGAGTTACTGGACACCCTGTATGTATGTAGGTAATTTGATTGAAATTGATGAAAACTATCTTATTTTTTAAGTTTTTGATTGTCTATAAAATGGAACCCCCAGCTTTGCGATATCTGTCAAAATAAAAAGTTATGATGTGAATAAATTTTAAGTTTAAGGTAAAGTGCCCTCTGGCGGTATTTAAAAAGTACTTTTGTCTTAAAATTTTAGAATCTGTAAAGCTCGATTTGTGTGCCAAATATCAACTGGATTGGTTAAAAAATAAATGCAATATGGCGAAAAAACCAAAATAAAAATTGAACTTTGACGGCTTGTAACTCGAAACGAAACATTTTGAAAAAAATTTATATGAAGCTCTACCCTTATTTTGTCAAGTAGAATCACCCCCTTAAGTTTCGTGATCGATTTTTAAATTACCCTGTATAAAGACTAAATAAGGGGATATTTTCTTCTTTTTAACTTATATCAACAATTTCCATTACCTTGTAACTCTTTTTCCTGCAGACTTACAGTTTTTCCACCCTTAATCTATGCATACTTTGGTTTTCATTCTATCACAAAATAACTAGATTATACAGTTTGTCCAAAATTGGAAGGGGAATGTATTGGAATATTGGAAACTATAGGAGATAGAAGGATGGTTAAATGGAAAAAGTTGTGGGCCATTTAATGGTGAATCTAATGCCGTGTTGATGGCGACTGTATCTTGTTTGGTTTTGAGTTATTTTGAAAAAACTGAAAATGTGCATTGTAGAAGCAGTGTTGTAGTTTTTTTATTTCAAATAATTTTTGGAATCTGTAAAAACATTATTAAGGCAACCTTTTAAGAGCAATGCATTTCTGTATTCAGGTTTTAATTTCGACGTTTTGGTTTTGAGATACCATCAACTTTGGTTTTTCTTATGGCGGCCATTTTGTTTTTTTGCACATTTTAAAGAACCTTTTTTATCTTTAAAATATTGATGACACTATGGGTATTTTTAATTTTAATGTAAAAAATCGTCAATTGTCCGAGTTGACCATGACTAAAAGCCATTAGCTCTAGAAACCATTGCTATTCAATTTCCAGTATGGACGTATATTAGACGTAAATTGTCACAAACACAATTATAAAACTAAATTATACTTACATATTAGTCTCTAAAAACGCAATGTTCTCTCCACTTATTCTTAATAGGTACCAATCTTAAGTGCATATGGGAGTTTAAAGAAAGCCGAAACAAAATATTAGTTTTATAAAAATAATATGAATTGTTAATACAAACGAACACTCAAAAATATATTGCAGATTGTAGAATAACCTGATTTTTATAATACATGAGCTGTCATCATAAAGTTAAACAGTTTAAAAATATTATTTTTCGTAAGATACCTATGGTAATTATTAAATAAAAACATAGCAAAAACATGCTATAAGTTTAAAATAATAAGGTGTGCACTAATAATTGTAGAGAACATTGTTTTTCACAGATTATTATAGAAGTAAAATTTGGTTTTTCAACTGTGTTTGTGACAATTAAAAGACATATTAAATTTGGTATTTGCATGTTATGTTATGGACAATAAAATTAAAACACAAATGTATTGAGCACATACACACATTTTTGATAGAAAGTGTAAAGTTTGATATAATTAATTAACATATTTTAATGTGCCGATGCACACAAGGTAAATATCCATCTTTGTTTGGGTACCTTAGTTTATTAAAGCTAGAAATAAACTTGCATCACCTTTTTCAACATAGGTCCTTATTGGAAATTGAATGGCAATTCGCTTCTAAAGCTAATAGCTTTCGTATATAGTCATAGCCAACTGCAGACAAAAAATTAATTTTGACGATTTTTGACATAAAAATCAATTATACCTATAAGGTGTTATACATCATTTTAAAGGTAAAAAAACGTTCTTCAAAAATGTGAAAATAACAAAATGGCCGCCATAAGAAAAACGAAGGTTCATGATGGTATCTAAAAACCGAAACGTCGAAACTAAAATTTAAACACAGAAATGCATTGCTCTTAAAAAGTTGCCGTCAATAATGTTTTAACAGATTTCAAGAATTATTTAAAATAAAGAAACTACAGCACGTTTTCTAAAATACACATTTTCAGTTTTTTTCAAAATATATCCAAAAACCTAACAACCTACAGTGGTTATCAAAGGGGCATTAGATTAACCATTAAATTGCCCACAACTTCCCATTGATATTTTCATCTCTTAGAGTTTCCAATATACCAATACATTCCCTACCAATTTTGGACACACTGTATTCTTTGATTCTATAAAACGAACATTTTTTTTCTTTCTGCAAAAATACTTTCGACTTCTCTTTTTAAATAGATAATTCTTCTTTTGAATATCTATTAAGAGTTCGACAATAGCTTTGTAGATGTGAAACGTGTCTTCCAGTGTAATTTTTGTTGTATATTATTATATAATTTTTTATAATAAAACCACAAGAAAACTAAATGCTTACGGCACAGCAAAATAAATAATTATAAAGATTAGGTTAACTATCATTAGGCAGTTTTTAGTAGTTTTTATAGCATCTACCGATAAAATAAGTAAAAACCGTCGGCAATAACAAATTTATTTAGATTTTCAGCGCTCCTATTTACGCTACGGATAAACCACTGGACGGCGGTTTTCTTCTTAAAATTAGGCAATGCCTTCGGCAGTCGTTTAGTCCGCGCGTTTTAAATAATACAAAAATTTTTAGGCCGGCAAATAAATATAGAATAGATCTTGCCTTGACCATAAGTACCTATCACATCGAGGACCAACCGTCTTCTGCCGCAACACAAGAAAAAAGACCTTAAAAGATAAAGACGAAAATAAAAGGCAACAAAGATAGAAAGAGAAGACTTCGTTATTAAAGTATGGTTATACAGCTTCCAGCAATAAAAAAACCTTAGCGCACGGCCAGGTAACTTCGGTAGCCAATGAGAGCAAAGAGAGAGAAGCACATCGCACCTCACGAGTCAGTCGCGTGTGGAGCTCGCGCTATCTTCAGTGCTATGTTGCCAGGTTTCTAGAAGTAATAAAATAGAGAAACAACCTACTGGCAAAAAGACCTGCAAAGACTTAATTTGTATTTTAAAAAAAATATCATCCATGTGATGACACACGATTTATAATGCACATTTTTTTAATAACTTAAAGGGGCAGACCAAAACATTTTTAATGGTATTATTAGATCGGATTTTTAACCAACAAAGTGATATGGCAAAGATATCTTAAAAATATCCCTAAATTCACAGATTCATCAGATGTTTATTTAATGACAAATCTGACTTTTAAAAAAATATTATGTTTGTCCTGTAAGCTTTTTAATCACATCAATTTTGTTTTAATTCTCGAAACAGTAATAAAATGGACTTCATGATAGGAACACTTTTAAAACCTTTTAGGGGGTTCCTTTTAAGAAGTCCACCACAAATATTCATACCGAAGTGTCCCTTTAACCCAGCCTGCCAATGTCAAATGTTTTGGTTGTCGGATTGGACAAACACGTCACTTTTTATTGTCGGACAAGTTTATCACAATGTTTTACATGCAATTTTTAAAGGTTGTGCGAAGAATCGTACTGGTTCCAGTCACGAAACCCACCTAATCCGATACCTGGAAGATGTGTTTAAGCCTTATGGTTTTATGGCTGTAACCCTTAACATTTTTGGCACAATTTTTAAAAATTGCATATAAAACATTGTGCTAAACTTGTCCGACAAAGAAAGTGACGCGTTTGCCCAGTCCGGCACCCGAAACATTTGACATTGACAGGCTGGGTTAAAGCGCCGCTTCCATGTATGGCGGTATGAATATTCGTGGTAGACTCGACAAAAGGAACTCTTATAAAAAGGTTTTAAAAGTGTTTTTATCATAAAGTAAATTTTAATATTGGCCTAGGGACCGGTATAAAATAAACGATATCTTAGCAGTAGTAACAGTACGTTAAGACAGCAACTCTTAAATACAAGTAAAATGCCAGAAAAAGACGCTGTTTTTTAGATAAGTTTGCACAAAAAAGGTTTTTATATTTTTTATATTAAAAAATAAAAATGATAGAAAGTTATTACAGACAGACCGAGAGTAATATTACAGGCCAACTGAAAGGTCGTGAATCACTCAACATATCAAGCCAGCGGAAGTTCAAGATTGTAAATTTGTTTAAACCTATTATAATGTTTTATTTTTTAGACAACCTAGTTGCATTTAATATACTATTAATAATGAAATAAGTAACATTTATTTTTGGAAACATGTTTCATTATTATGCATAATCAAAATTTAACCTTTACAATTTTTCCCTAACTTTAGCATGGTAAGTTTGTTTTTTTCCTACTTTGTAATAATTATGTAACATATTAAAAAAATATATATTTTTTTGCAGAAAGAATGCTGAAATACCAATATACCCTTATTTATCAAAAATTAACAATAAATATATCCTAACTTTACCATATTAATGTTTTTATATTTTATTTTCAAATAAGTTTCTTTAATAACATACTACCTTTATGAGCTTCTCTAGCTTCTGCAAAATCTGGCAACACTGTAGGAAAGCATGCGCCAAACACAGGTAAAGCTCTCTCTATAAAAAGCTTTAGCTCACGCTGTTTCGTCACATTTACCGACTTGCTTTCGTTCAGTGTACTTTGTTGCAGCGGTGCAGCACATCACTGCGTCATCAATCAGCTGTGTTTACGTCATAATCAGCTGTGTGATATCATCGGGCATGTGTCAAAAACAAATAATGTCCGACATTACCAACAAAAACAAAATCTCCAAGGTCGCCGTGGAGAAGAAATCGAAATCAAAGTGAGGTAAGTGTCATTTTTGTGTTGCTATATTTATTATGTACTATAAAATATATTTTTTAACTCTTTTTACATGTAATAGAAGCAACTTTAAATGTAATGTCAGAAAAAAATGTTTTTAATATGATGTCGCCTAACTTATTTTTTCTTTTTGTTTTAGCCAATTAGGCCCAGGTTATCTAGACGTATAATAGCGACTGCCAGAGTCAACCTAAACACCTATTGGTCGAGATTTGAAGAGCAGTCGAGAGAAAATACGCCAATGGCAACACAAGTGCCATCCATGTATTCAAACTTTAATGACAATGAAATTAACGAAAACCTAGTTAATCAACTTATGGAACTTTGCAAAAAATAGAAGTTCTCCAGTATGTAAATATGAAGGTTCGTAGTTTTATTATTTTTGTGTGTCTTTTTAAATATGTTTTAGGTTAGGTTGTTAGGTTTTGTCCGTATATAAAAAATAGTACGATTTTTTTTTGCTAAGCTGAGTTTTTTGTGCAATGGCTTTATATTTTTAAGTTTATTTCGTGCAATATGTAAAATTAAAAAAAAAATCGTGCAATTGGGCTATATATATTTCCGGTTCTATTTCAATATGGTTAAGTCTTTTCTCAAAGGCAAAGTTTTAAAAATTCTACTTACTTTTAAACACCAGACATAGTATTTTATATATTCTTACTTTTCTTTTCTTTAAAAAATCATGGTTTGTCTGAATAATTCAATTTTAATGCTTCCTTTTTACAGCCCTCTAGAAAATAGTAGATTTTAGATGTGCAATATTAAAATTATAATAAATTCAACAATTTTATTCAAAAAATAAACAAAAATTAATTACTATTAAAAAAAGTTAAATAAGTTACAACATCTTTTGGGCAATTTTAATATTAAGTAACGTGCAATTTTAGCTTTAATTTCTGTGATACCTATTTATAACTGTGATGGATTGTGATATTTTTATTTTTTAATTTTAAAATTGCCTAGAAATTTGTAAGTTAAACTGTGATATATTATTAGAAAATTATATACAAAATTTATTGAAAATCTGTGATTTTAACACCTGCAAATAGACATTTCAATCTTAATAATAAGGTTATGAATTTAACAGTATTTGCATCCATGTGTAAAAGGTCTAATATATTTTTTTATAAACATGCTAACAACTGACATAAATAACTTCAAACAATTAAATTATTACAACACAAATGCATAAGTAAACAAAGCACTGATTTTTGATAAAGATTTACTTAAATTAATATGTATAATATTTTTCTTTGTAGATGATGTAGTTGAAAATTTCTTTTAATTAATTTTTTTAAGCGTGCGTGTTTTAATTTAACACCAACCTTTTCTTTTTATGTGGATGTAAATACATCTTTGACTTGTTTCTATTAAATTATTCATGTACATTTTGAGACACCTTCTAATTTGCTCAAGCTTTAATATTTTTCTTTAGGTTTTTATATTCTCATTTTAACTATTAAATAGTTTATCCTTTTAAACCCTAAATTCTGTGTTCAGTACTTAATATTTTTTTATTTAAAATAGTTAAACAATATTATTATAGATGGGCCCATATTTAATTCATTCTGATAGCGATGCCGCCAAGTACACAAAAAATGATAAAGTAAACAAACCTTTTCGAATGCAAATAGCCTCGGACAGAGCCTGATTACATATTTTTAGATAAATAATAAAAAATACATTGCTAAAACACGTATTACCTACTTACAAAACATTCTCTTATTTCGCCTCTGCCTACTATAAAACCGGTGGCACGTGGCGTGGTACTAGAAACTCGTCGGGTTAAATATTTTTTGCTGCAATAAATCATTGTTTCCAAAAGGGTTTCTTTACTTTATCATTTTTGTGTACTTGGCGGCATCGCTTTCAAAATGAATTAAATTTGGACCCATCTTTACATATAACAGGTTACTTAGTAGTACAGGATTATACAGTACTTTTTAATGTTTTGATGTTTACCTTATTTCTCTAGATGTTTTTTCCTTACTAACAAGATTTGTATTTGTATTTGTTTTTTTATATATTACCCTTCTCGTTGTTCTACTTAATAAAATGCCATTTTTTTAAACGGGAAAAAGTTAAAATGAGAAATAAAATATTTTTATTTTCAAGCTTTAACTAGATTTAGGTATTAACTTGTGATATTATTAAAAGCTTTAAATATGTTTAAGATCTCTTTAAAAATTTTAATTTAGTGTTTGTGTAAATAAACAAAATTATAGGCCGAGCTGTGTCAATTTGATTGTACATAGAAACGCATGCTTTAAATCTAGCTTTAAGTTTTTATCAGCACTTTACTGCACAAATTTTAGATAGTAGCACTTTTATAGCACCTCTCTTTATTGTAGCTTTTTCTGAGTTAGTTCTTAAAAGTGCTCGTAAAGCTATGTGATGAGTGTATTATTTTTGGTATTTTTTTGTATAAAATTATTTTGTATATTTTTTCTGTGATATCAGCTTAACAATATGATTTCGTTATCTGTTCTTTTGTCTTTTCGTATGTGTATGTATTTTTAGTTATCTAGGTTTAGCATTTGTCTTTTTCGTTTTTAATGTTTAAGTCCTTTTGTCTTTTTTATTTTCATGATGTTTTGTTAGGTTAGGTTTTTTACTGTGTAGTTTATAAGTTTGTATTAATTGGATTGATCTTTTGTAATAAATGAGTTTTTAAAATTGTATTTGTTTTTTTTATTTTCATTAACTTTATCCCGGTTTCCCATTAACAAAAAATAAAACTAAATTTATTTTCAAAATTATTCTGAAAATAAGGTGTTTTAATATTAAAATTTGTCAGATGTTTAAAAAAATATATAAAAGCTATAAAATTTTAAAATTTGTACAAACTCTGCAGTTACCTAATTAAAAACGAATTAGGATCATTAGAAAATAGGTTTTATCAGTTTGCACCAAAAAAATTTTTAAAGACAAATACGGGTTTATTTTTCTTACAAATTTGTTATTTAAAAATTTTGTATTTGCCTTAGCAAAATTATTTAATTTTAATCAAATTTATGTTTAATAATACGTTGCAAATTTAAATCAAACTTAAACAAATTCACTAGAGCGATCACTAAAATATACCTTCTCATTGAAACTTCTTATTTTAATAGTATATTCCTACCCTAACCGCATCCCCAAATATTTAACATATTTAAAAATAAATGTAAAAAGTCCCCTATTTACTTGCACCTGATATATTTATTAACAGAGAAAAATTACTATAGGGCAAGGGAAGACAATTATTTGACCTCAGGAGTTAATGATAATAATGACGAATGCCCTAGGAGAAAGCTACATATTCTGGGTTCTTCCTCAAAAACGTAGAAGTTTTCAGCAGTTTATAGCACCAAATAAAAATATTCACAAAATTGGACAGTATTTTGATTAAACCTAATGCTATTAGTTAAAAAAATGGTATTATGGCAATTAAAAAATGTAAAACTAACAGAACTTAAGCAAAATTTACACGTGTTAAGTAACTTAAGCAAGTTGCAAGATGAAGAAACTAAATTTAGGTACATAAAGTACTTACGAAAACATATTTTTTTAGTTACTTGCTTTAGTAACTTGCTTAAGCTACTTAACACGTGTAAAACCGGCATTAAGATACGAAAATTTGCGTATACAAGAAAAAAATTAAAACCATTGTTTTGATGAAATAATAAAACTAAAGATACAATACTGCAGTTTTAAATGTTAGCTTATGTATTGTTAAAAGTAAAGATACTAGGAGTATTAAATCAAAATTTTCAGTAAAATAAATTCTACTTAAATTTGATTTTACAAATATTATTATTTTTTTCATTTTAATTTAAGTTATTTTCATACTAACTTTTTGGTAATTTTACATATACTATATTTTGACATATATAAATGTTATTTAAATATTCTTCTTTAAGGCGATAGGTATTTTTAATATTCTTTAAAATATTAAAATCTACAAAAAGTAATACTTTATATATATGTGCAACTGAAAAACTCTAATTTTAAAATAACAAAACAAAAATAATTCTTTAAAACTGCTGTCATTTATTATATTTTAATTATGAGCATCACTTATTATTTATAAAGCTAAAAGTTTTATATCTATGCTACACAAATGTAACACACAATTTTACACATTATGACATAACATATATATATATATATATATATATATATATATATATATATATATATATATATATATATATATATATGTAAGAAAGGAAATTTTATAATGCTCTTTTATCTATTATGTTAAATAAATTATATAACATTTCACTCTTACGACCCATAAAAGGCTGTGCTCCCTTAGATATGTCTATTTAAATTTTGTGTATAAACCCCTATAAATTGGCACTGTATTAACAGGTTACCTAAAACTTTATAAAACCTGTTGTTTCCTATTTTTCTACACCTATTTTATATGCACCCTTCGGCTAGTTAACTATGAATCAAAAACAAGTGCCTAACAATTAATATCTTTAACCTGTATCTATGGGGTGAGAGGTTAGGGTGAGAAATATTATGCAAGGGTAGCGTCCCCTTGTTAGCTACTTTTGTGAGTTACGTGTAGATGTCGTTAGAAGTAAGCTTACCGAATATACAGTGCATTTTATGGAAAACAAGCTACAATTTTTAGCTCCCTTATTTGTACATTTGTATTCCATTTAAGAGGAAAAATGGCTTAGTTTGTAAATTTCCCCATATTTTTAAAGAAATTTAAGATAGCCAATCGATTACTTTTAGCTCGGAGAAGTTAAAAATCGCATTAACAAAAAAAACAATTGCATAAAAAAACAAAAGAACATGCCATAAATGATGTATTTTTAAAATGGAACAGCATATTTATTATTATATTGTTAAATTCTCTGGTCAATTCTAAGTGTTTTTTATTAAGGATACTACATGTTTTTGAGCTATTGACGCCTAAAATGCTATATTTTTAGCCTCTTTAATTAAATCATATTTAAATATGAAATACAGGTAACGCAGGTGATTACCTGATATTTTAATGTTAATTTTTTTATTTTTTTGAAAATGATCAATGTATCTTTTTTGCTTCACTGGCATTTTATCCACACTTGTAATATCGGTAGGTTTTAGAAAAACATCGGAAAACGATGTTTTCTTCCAATTTCGTCATTTTTAAACAAAAACGAAGACCTGAAATAAGGCCGTGCACTAATGTGTATAAAAAAACACCAACTTTGTTTTAAATTTAACACAATGAAAAGAAAAAAAATACGTTTCCTTAAAGTTGACGAATGTTGCTTACGATGTTTTGTCAAAAACCCATCGATATAGCATTACTATGTGTAGTTTTTTATCTAACGAATAATTCATGTTAAAAACTTGTATTAAAATCCACCAATAGGTAAAAATTTTAATGACTTTTAAGTATTAGGTAATCACCAGTATACTTTTATTGTGTATTGATATACCTATTTAATTAAATAATATTAGCTGAAAATATAAATGTTTAAGCGTCGATAATCCAAAAACAGTTAAAAACAGACATATAGTACATTTAATAAAAAATACTTATTATAGAATTAAACAAAGAATTTTAAAATATAAATAATAAATATGGTGTTCCATTTAAAAATACAACATTGGCGGCGTAATTATTATTTTTTTATGCAATTGTTTTTTAATAAAATTTTCAAATTCCCCGAGCTAAAATACATCCATTGGGTGTCTTGAATTTATTAAAAAGTTTGGGGAAAGTAAAAAAATATGTAATTTTTTCTCTTAAATGGAATATGCTGTATACTTATGGAAAATCCTGAAACAGGTCTGTTTTGATTTTAGAGGTTTCATATGCAAATATATAAAAAATTTCCTGACCGTAAAGTCTGCCATTAAGAGCCAATTATTACAGCTTAAAAGTTGATTATGGAGGAAAAACGAAAAGTAGCCGAAGTTGGTAGGATTAATGAAAGTACTTGCGGACATTTTGCCCACCAATTCGGCTAAGTGTCTGGATTTGACTTGTTGAATAAATGTTACAATAAAAATAACAAATTGCTATTAAAATTTAAAATTTATGTTTTGTAGTTGTTAAGAATGGTTTAATACATTTAATTAATCATTTTTCCTTTTTTAATTATCTAAAAACTTTTATTTTGTAAACATTTTACTAGAAATCTCTACCTTAAACCCCTCATGGACGACACTGGTGAAAACTTTTTTTTGTGGTATACCTTAAAATGTTTTATGCTTTATTTGTTTTCTGAGAGATTAAATTTAAACAAAATATTATTTGGCTTTTCTCCAGAATAAAATTAAAAAGTGTATTTTACATTTTATGAAAATTAAAACTTTTATACATTATGTAGAACTATTCTGCTGTGGCACAATATAATAAAATTTATAATTACTTTAAAAGAAATAAAATAATGAAATATTTAATATTAAGTTACTTACAATACAAAGGTTTTAATCCATAAACAAAGGTTCATTAGCACTCGGTTGAATAGATTATAGATATACTGGTTAAGCAGGTAGGTATTGGGATATCGTCGAATAAAGCCACAAAAAATGATGTATGTGACTAATCCAATCAGATGTGTTTACATGCAGGTATTCACGTTAGATTGTCTCTTTTCTTTACATTGCCTATGTGTTATGTTATTTAGCTGATTCTGTATTATAGATTAAAAGCTTTATATTGTAAGTAACTTAATATTAAATATTTCATTATTTTATTTCTTTTAAATTAATATTAACTTGTATTATATTGTGTCAGAGCAGAATAGTTCAACATAATGTATAAAAGTTTTAATTTTCATAAAATGTTAAATAAACTTTTTAATTTTATTCTGGAGAAAAGCCAAATAATATTTTGTATAAACCTAAAAATTTTGTCTGTTGCATGGAAGACGTCCCCTAATTTTTTAAAAACTATCTGAATTGGTAAAAAGTGATTAAAAAACCATGTTTTTTTTATTTTGTCACCCTGAAGTTTAAAAATTAAAACGTTTAGGACATATGTTTGTCGGAACTTTATTTTTTATTAAAGAATTACACCTGAAAGTTTGTTGGTCAAGTTGCAGAATACCCTGTAAAGTTTAAAAAATTCTCAGTGATTTTCAATTAGTTCCAGGACTTGACTAAAACAACTTTTTAAAATTTAAATTAGTTTTAAGATATGTTTTTCTAAATAACATTAATTAAAACACAGAACTAGTTAATTTGCCAAAACAAAAATATATTTATATTTGTTTAAGTGCGTGGATTGTCATTAAAAAAAAATAAAAATTTAAAACGAATAACGAAATTTTAATTTACTATAATAACGCCTTTACTGATTCGTAATTTACTTTTTACGTGTAGCAATCAGCACCTCTTAAGACACTGCAGAATATTTTAAGATCTCAATATGTTACCAAGCATGAGCATAAGTGGTCCATTTCCATTAGTTCTGGTTGGTAAAAAGTTATTTAAAAAAAAACATTTTTTTCTTTAATTTTGACGCCCTGTAGTTTAAAAACTAAAATGTTTAGGACATATGTTTGTCGAAATTTAAATTTTTATTAAAGAATTACACCTTAAAGTTTGTTGGTCAAGTTGCAGAATACCCTGTAGAGTTTTTAAAAATTCTCAGTGATTTTTTTTAGTTCCAGTACTTGACTAAAACTACTTTTTAAAATTTAAATAAGTTTTAAAATATGGTTTTTTAAATAACTTTAAAAAACACTGAATTAGTTAATTTGCTAAAACAAAAATAAATTTATTGATTTGGTTAAGTGTGTGGATTGTCATTAAAAAAAAAAAAATTCAAAAGAAGTAACGGAATTTTAATTTAGTTTAATAACGCCCCTTTACTGATTCGTAATTTACATTTCACGTGTAGCAATCAGCACCTCTTAAAACACTAAAGAATATTTTAAGATCTCAATATGTTACCAAGCATGAGCGTAAGTGGTCCATTTCCATTAGTTGAAGTAAATTTTAACAAATAATCGTTGACAACAAGGATATTAGCACTTAATATTATCACTTTGTAAAAAGGATATGTAGTTTTTAAGGACTTTACAGACCACTTATTTTAAAAATATTTACCGTTAATGCACATCCTGTCTGCTTGGTGATGGGAACTCACTTACAAAGTGTGTTTTAACTTTATAGATAATTACTTAAGTGGTTATATCCACGTTTAAGAATTTAACACTTGCAAGTGTTATGCTGATTAATAAATTCAAGAGATTAACCGTTAAATGGTTTTTCTTTATCTTTATTTCAGATTTTTGTCTTAATTTTTGTAACTGTACCATTTTAATAGGCATTAATGGGCTTTAAAATAAAGCATAGAGATAAAAAAAGCCGTTTTACATTTTTGTTAATAAATGATCTAGAAGCCGTTTTAATTATCAACTGGACAAACAAAGTTTTGTTTAAGTTCAATCTTAATTACCTTTTTTGTTTTTTTACCAATTTCAATTACCTATCCTGGTTTAGGTGGTTAGTATACTGCCATTAAAACTTTAACAAAAATATTTGTTAAGTAGTTTTGATATCGAAATATAAGGCATTGCCTGATAAAAAGTTAAAATTAATTAGTATATCACTGCTTTTTTTATGAACAAGTACCTACTACAACAGATTAAAAAAATAATAATCAATTAACATTATATTATAATTATTATCAAAGTTTTAATAAATTTATTAGACTAAATTTATTTTTATAACGGTGGACATGTATTCCCGCCACAAACTAGGGCTGGCAAAAACCGGAAAAAAACGAAACCGGTTAACCGGTTTTAAAGAAAACCGGTTTCGGTTAAAACCGGTTAACCGAATATTAACCGGTATTAAAAACCGTTTTTTAAAACAGAAAAACCGAAAACGGTTTTCAAAACCGATACACCGAAATCCGATCCGAACCGAGAAAACCGAAGGCGCATTTACATATTTGCCGCCCGTAGGCTATTTTATTACCTCGCCGCCCCTTTCTTTTTCTTTTATTCTTGAAATAATTTTGAAGACCAAAAAAAAAAGTCCTCACTTTTATTTCTTTCAATTCTACGTACTAAATGTAAATCCACAATTTATACAAATTTTGCCGCCCCCTAAAAAACGCCGCCATGGGATTCAGTCCACTCAGCCTTTTGGTAAATACGCCATTGTATAAACCGCAATCAACCAAAAACCTATTAATTGATATTCGAAGAACCGGTATTTGAAAACCGCTTTTTAAAACCGGTTAACCGATATTCGAAAAACCGGTATTTGAAAACCGCTTTTTTAAAACCGGTTAACCGATATTCGAAAACCGGTTTTTCAAAACCGATTAACCGGTATTCGAAACCGGTTTTCGGTTAACCGCTGTTTTGGCAACCGGTTAACCGGTTAACCGAAAAACCGTTTTCTGTTGCCAGCCCTACCACAAACAAATAAAATGGATCTACAATAAAAGTTTCTTGCCTATGCGACTGTTAGCAGTTTTGGGATACAATATAAAATCAGTAACTAATAGTTTCCTAGCTAGAAGACAATATACATTTTCGTCAAAAATTTAAGGAACAACTTAGAAAACTTAGGACTTTTAAGACAGATATAAAAAAGTGTATTTATGCATTAGTTTACTGTAAAGATCGTCTAACTAGGTTCCACCTATCCTATTTTATCCCAGAGCTAAGTAAAGTGTGCAAGATAAAATAATATTACCTATTTCTGATTTTAGTTAAAAATACATAACGGAATAATATTTAAAATAACTTATATTCGGTCCAGAAAATATGTAAACAATTGAAAAGTAACCATTTTATACTTTAAATTGTAAAAATATCTCGTTAAAAATAATAATTACAATATGGAAAGTCCAGAAATGGGGTTTACAAGAGGTCAAATGGACCAAAAGTTTTTTTCGAAAAACAAAAATCTTTGTAAAAATGTTTGCTTGTAAACAATATAATTAACGAAAAAGGCAATGTTTATTTTGTATACAGGGTTTGCAAAAATTTTAAAGTACACTCCTGGACAAAAAAAAATTGTTCAAATTTAATCCTAAATAACTTTTTGGTTTTTTAAAAGATTTTTTGGTCCAGTTGTAGCTCCTTTTATGAATATTATGATTTATTATGGGGATTGCAAAAAGGTTTATAGGATTAGGTGTTAAACAGGGAAGAGCCAAATGTTACATTTTGCCTAAATTTTTGATCAACTTGTGGAATAATTTACAGCCACAATTTTTTACCAGTCTATTGAATTTTAAAGCCCCATCTTTTCCTAAGATTTTTTTCTATTTATAACAGAATTTCTATTATGAAATAAAATATAAATTTTTAAAGAAAACAATACCATTTACTGGTCTTAATATACGTTATATTGCAAACATAATGAAAAAATTTAAGATTTGGATGGTCATACTTTCAAAACTAATAAAAATAACTATGACAAATATATTTTTTTAAGGTCTTTAAAA
The DNA here is from genome assembly GCA_014170235.1 of Listronotus bonariensis. NCBI lineage: Eukaryota > Metazoa > Arthropoda > Insecta > Coleoptera > Curculionidae > Listronotus > Listronotus bonariensis. The sequence goes on from JACEGR010000423.1 coordinate 79,944, forward strand.
GATCTATTGATATTCCCTGTTTATCTTAAAAGATAACAAAAATCTGATAAATAATTGGGAAAGTACCAAACTGGCTTACCAAACCAATGCTTTTTTTAATTTTTTGTAATAAAAAATAAAAAATTTAAGGGAAATTTAAAAATTATAACTTGACACCCGATACACAAATTTTATTGTTTTGTTTAAAATTTTGTATTTCCTTTTAGAATAGAAATACCGATATAAATAAAAAGAGAAAATGTTAAGGAAAATGATGCTTTAAAAAAATGGTAAAAATTGTGACGTTAAATTTTTTTCACAATGTGTTCGAAAATTTGGGCAAAATAAAACATTTGACTTTTCCCTGGATAACAACTAATACTATAAAACTTTTTGTAATCCCCATATCGAATAATAATTTTGATGGATGGAGCTACAACTAGACCGAAGGGTAAATAAAATATGTCAATAAGCCAGAAAGTTATTTAGGACTAAATTTGATTAAACTTTTATTTGTCCGATTTTTTTTTTTAGGATTGTAGTAGTAAAATTAAATATACCTACATATATTCTTTTTAAGCTTATTGATTATAAATAGTTAAACAGACAACCAAGCTGAGTATACCAATTCCTAACAGAAACAGGTCACAAAATGCAAACTATCTATAAAAGAGCAACGATGAGCCGTTTACCATTTCAAATTGCTATCTGGTTTTTATGTTTTATCACTTTGAGTCGGTAAATGTCAAAAAGCTAAATACTGAAAACATTGCTTATCGCTTAAGCTACCACGTGTTTTGAAATTTTGAAGAAGAGCGGCTAGGCGCCTTAGTGGTTGGCGCCAACAAGTGGTCCCGTGCCAAAAGGTTGACTGAAAGACATTGGGTTTTGTCAACTTATCTTAGTACAAAAAAGACTTATGAAAAGAAGACACGGTACTCGGAAGCAATGTAAAAAATGGTGATAGGTATTTAACAAAAATCTAAAAAAACTATCTGTTTTTGTACAAGATTTTTAGACAATAAAACAAATGTTTTCTTTTTTTTCTCTGGGCTTATATGGTCTTTTATTTATTTTATTATTCTGACTGATAATAAAAAGTTTTTATTAGTTAAAAAGTGTGCAAGTTGAATTTTGCCCACACTGTATATCTTCAAAATAATAGGTTATCAATTAAAAATTCTTTTAAACTCTTGGCCCTAAGAAAACCATGTATACTATTATTCGGTAATTATTGTTTTTAAACTTAAAACATTTGTTTTTTAACTACTTAAGTTTAACATTTAAATAATTAGAATATAATTTATTTACAATATAAATTATTTAATAACGATATATGAAAAATAATAAAAAAATACCAAGTTTAATTTCACAGCACCATAATCAATTTATTATAAACCACCACCTTTTTATCTTTCATCGGCACAAGTGCTAAAGCCCATTACTGGTTAATTTTTATTAGCTATTGAACACCATAAGCATGCCATAAGTCACTGTAAAATTATACGGCTGTAAGTTAAAGCTTTACATTGATGATAGACACTGTGCAAAGATAAGAATTTGTTTTAGTGGGTAGATTTTTAAAAAGATAACGATAATGGCTTCCGCCGAGTACCTATTAAAAGGGATGAGTTACTGTTTGGGTTTGGGTTCGCATTTTAAAATCATTAATTTTTATTGCGGCCACACTACCTAAAACGGGGTTGTCAAGTTGCTAGACGAACCCAGATAAAACAGATTAATATTGTTGAGTTGCTAGACGGACACAGTTGAGTTACTAGACGGGGACATGATTGAGTTCCCAGACGTACCCCAGACGTGACCTCACAGTCGTTGATAATATTTTCAAATGATTATATTTAAAAATTAAGAAACGTTGTGTTTTTGTTGCACACCTCCCCATAAAGAAATTAAGTTTCTAAAGCTAATCCTCTTTTTGTATTTTTACCGTGAGTATATTAAATTTTATAGGCAAATTCTAACTTTTGCATAATTATCAAAATTTTTCAAATACGGTGGAAAATACACCAGTACGTGACCTTATTACAGTCAGGGAAAAATCGGCGGGCGAACTTTCGACACCAAATTGTGTTTTTGTGTTAGTTCTGGTAAACAAGATTTTTTTTAATTCCCTAACTAAACCCAAGACTACAATAATAATAATACATATTTAAAATCTGTATAATACGTTATTTATTTAAAATAAGTAAATTTTATTGCAAAATATTGCAAAACAGAAAATATTATTTGAAGCATTCGTTTTACAAGCTATTTTATTGCATGGGGTGTTGTGTTTATTACCGTCTGGAAATTCAACATTCTTTTTCTAGCCACTTTTCATTTATGTCTAGCAACTCAACAGTCTTAAAATCAAAATTGTATTATTATCTTTTCACCGTCTAGCAACTCGAGTACACCAACCTAAAAATATTTTTTATTACTTTTCAATAAATTAAAAAGTATTTTGGCAAACATGAGACTTTCCAGTTAAGGTTTTTGATCTGTACTGTCGATTATAAATAAACGGCCATGCAGAACTTTTTTATAAAGAATAGCTTTTCTTAAAATTAATATTAAAAAAGTTTCCCATATAACACCAACTTACGTAGACACTCTGTATACATGTAGTCCATAATTCAAGGCACTTATCTGTCTACGGGACAAAAACTATTTTATAATCAATACATATAGTATTTTAACTAAAGTATTGCTATAGGGTTGCCTAAAAAATATGGTCAGGGCCATATTTACTAGACTAGGCCAAAAAAACAACTTTTCTTTTTTGGAAAATTATATCAAAATTATTATTTGGGGTGACAAAGAGAAAATATCTTTAAGATATGAGCTATAAATATTAGTATTTAGAGGTCCCTCTCCTTTAATTTAGATTTTTTATTTGTATTTTCGCTTGTGCGTTAAAGCTAACTATCAAAGTCAAAAAATAATGTGCACATATATCTTTAGAGAATTAAATAGCCTACAAAACACATCTTTTAAAAAATTTTCACTAGGCAAACCGTTTTCGACTAATCAAGCCTTAAACATTGATATATTTTTTAAAATTTACCTATTTTATTTTGTGACTAACGCAAAAATGTAGAAAAAAGGCAACAATGATTCTTAAAGAGAATTTAGTGCTGTACAAGAAAGTTATATTAATGTTTTTACATAAAATCATTATTTCAAAAGTTATCTGCAATGTTATTAAAAAAAGAAAATCTTTAAATTAAATTGTGGCAACGATCTATTTTAGTTGAATAAAATATATCATTGATTGTGGATAACTTTTGAAAAAACGATTTGATCTGAAAACATAAAACACTTTATTTGTAGAGCAAAAAATTCCTTTAAAAATCTATGTTGTTTTTCTTTTTTAATTATTTTTTCGTTAGTTTCAAAATTTCAAAATAAAAAGGTAAATCTAAAAAATTATAAATATTTAGAGCTTGATAACTCAAAAACGGTTCGTCTAACGGAAATTTTCAATAAGACGTTTTTTGTAGGCAATTAAATTTTCTAAAGATTTATGTGCGCATTGATTTTTTACTTTGATAATTAGAAAACGGTTCGTCTTGCGAAAATTTTCAGTAAGACGTTTTTTTAGGCAATATGATTTTTTTACGACAGATATATAAGAAGATATGTGCACATATTTTTTTTATCTCTATAGTTAGGAAACTTTGACGCAAAAATTAAAGTACAAATAAAAAAAATAAAGAAAAGGGACGTCTAAACATTAATATTAAGGGCACAAATCTTCACGATATTTTCTTTTTGTCACCACAAACATAAATTTTTATAAAATTTTCAATAAAAGAAAAGTTGTTTTTTTGGCCTGGTCTAATATTTATATTTAAAAAATGATCCCAAAATTTTTACACACACCTTGCTTAATGGCATCCCCTATTTTTAAAATACATTTTAATACAAGTAAATAAAAAATGTATGTTAAAATAAAACAGAATATAACAAAAATCGTAATAATTTTTTAAAATTTTAAATTTACACAACAACTTTCCATGGCATTATTTATGAAATGGGAAAATTATTACCACAATTATTTTTAGGCAACCCTGGACCAATACCTTTGCTTAAATACTTTTTAATACTACTAATATAAAATAGTTTTTATCCAGTAAAAAAATGGACTCAGAAGCAGGAGACCTATGCTAATGGTAGTTAATAAAATAAGTATTTTTAAAAATTCCCCACTGCTTTATTTATTAGGTTAAAAAAAGTGATATATCAGTACTGTCCTGAACAATAAAAACGATAAAAAGTAACATTATACAGAGTGATATTTTTTAACAAAATTTACAAAATTTTGTTAAATTGGGTGCTAATTATAAATCTGTTTTTAGTTTTTTGCTATCACATCAAAATTTTGAGTATGTTTTGATGAATTTTGAGTTTGAGCCTTTTGTTTTTAATTTTTTGAATTTTAAGATATATGATGCTTTTGCATAAATACAATTTTTTTACTTGTACAGATCGTACTTGTAGACAAGGAAACAGTTTTAACTAATATAAATAGAAGGACATATATCGACTTATGGTGTTTTTACAAAGTCAAAAATGCTCATAGAACAATTACTTCAATTTATCTTTATGTACGATTAGCTGGACAACACTATCCTATTTTCTTACAAATCTAAATTTAAATAATTTTGCTAGACAATTAAAACCTTTTAAAGCAAAGGCTTAACTTTTGGATTTAGGTTTTAAAATAATTGCATTTGTTAAATAAAAATACAAAACAAATATAAAAGACACTTATGGAAATATAATGTTGGTAAATAATCATTGTTTTTAAGTAGAGAAAATATTCTACCTTTAGCTACTTTAAAGCTATATCTAGGCATTTTTTATAAGAGCCATGAATAAGAATAATAAATGTTTTTGCACCTTAACAATTCAAAATTTTCTAGAGTCAGCGACGAAAAAAAAAGATATATCATATAGGCTGACAAAGTCGAAAGGTTATAACGGACACTAATTTTAAAATTGAGGTGGATGACGTTAAAAAAAAACAGTTTAACGCTTTCTCAGAGAGGATTATTTTTTTTTGAAATAAAAACATAAAAACTACCTTCAAATCATATAAAAAGCGTGTGTAATAAATAGAAGGAGAACAATTTTTTTTTGCAGACCAGTGTAAAATTCACGGCTAGTATAATAATTAATGGCGTAGCTTCTATGGGGCTAGGCGGGGCAGTGCATCGGGGCCCCCAATCTTAGGGGGCCCCTTGGAGTAAAGAAGATGAAAAAGGGCCCTCGGGCTAAGTACAGAAATGCTAAGACAAATGTGCTGAAAAATAACGGGAAGTACCGTTTTTTTGGCTCTTTAAATTTTTGTGTGCGTTGGTTAGCATAAATGAAGATAGATACAAAAAGTAGAAAGTTAAAGAAACTTGGAAAGTATCTAATGAGGAACTATTTTGTTTTTTGCTCTTCAAATTTTTAATATATTAATAATTTACTTTTTTGACCCAGGGCCCCTGCAGCCCTAGCTACGACACTGATAATAATGATCGTTATTTTGACCCTTAAATACATAAATTACTATTGTGTCAACTAAATATAAATTAAAACTTTAAATGTTTTGGTATTTACAAAGGTAAAAGTTGCTCTTTGAATCTTGCTGTATAACTTTTAATTGTAGAACAGTTATAGACTACAAAGAAAGCTTTACCCCACGTGAAGTTAGGACTATAATTATTTGTCTCAATTTAAAAGGAATAGAGACCAAACGTGTCAAACAAGCGCAAATAAATAAAAACATTGTACGATTTTGGAATAATAAGAGTTAACAAGCAGCTGCTAGGTGTCTTTATTTTCGTTGTTATACAAAACGTTTACTTTTTCTAGAATATCAATATAAAGACCTACAGCAAAGTGTAACCTTTTAAATAAAGTTTGCTTTTTATTGTCACATTTTCAAAAGATATACAGGGTATCCAAGGATATGTGGTAAATCTGTCGGACTCATATAGAACATATAAAAATATTGTGACTGGTTTCTATAATTTTTTTTCCTTAGCCCCTCCTTACAGAGATATGAGCCCTTAAAGGACGCCCCTGAAAATTGTGTTTTCTTAAATTGGTATAATAAAATATATTTTTAATATCCCAGTTAGGACTCTTTTAAATAATGTCCTTGTAAAACATTTCCATTCTTTACGTCGACAGAGGTGGACTAACCTTTAAACAATGGTACTTATTATTTTTACACCCTATACAGGGTGTTTCACAACTTATCCGACAAACTTTAAGGGCTGATTCTACACTAACAAATATGAAAAAACTTTATATAAAAATTTCTCTAAAAGGTCTTAGTTTTCGAACTACAGGGTGTTAAAATATTTTAAAAATTATGTTTTTTTATAATAACTTTTATACTAATTGAGAATTTTTAAAAATTTGAGAGACGCCTTCTATTTACCAAAACACATTTTTTGGCATACAAGAAAAAGATTGATTATTACCAGTGTCGTCTATGAGGGGTTTAGGGTAAATACTTAAAATAAAAAAATGCCACTGGATTTTCTAAAATAAAAATAGTTTTTAAAATTTACATTATGTTTGGAACAAATTTGAACTTTTGATTTTTTTATTTGATGCACGGTTTTCGCGTAAATAAATAAAAACCATTTTTTGGCACGGATTTTTGTATGGTTAATATCAAATTTTACAGTACAGAAACATTACCTTCTGTATTTAATTATTTAATTAGATAGGTATTTGACCATGCCGAGAAATGGTTTTTATTTATTTACGCGAAAATCGTGCATCAAATAAAAAAAAGTTAAGAGATCAAATTTGTTCTAAACTTAATGAGGATTTAAAAATTATTGTTATTTTTATTTAAGAAAAATGCAGTAGCGTACCATTTTTCTTTAAATAATTAACTTAAACCCCTCATGGATGACCCTGGTAATATTTTTTTTCTTGTATGCCAAAAAGAGTGATTTGGTGTTTAGAAGGCGTCTCCCAAATTTTTGGAAATAACTCAATTGGTATAAAAGTTATTATAAAAAAATAGTTTTTTAAATAAATATTTAACACTCTGTATTTCGAAAACTAAGACGTTTAGAACAACAAATTTTTATAAAAAGTTTTTTCCATTTTCTTTAGTGTAGAATTAGCCCTTAAAGTTTGTCGGATAAGTTGTAAAACGCCCTGTATAATTTGGAAATAAAAATAACATTTTTGAATAGCCTAAACCGTTGGCTTAAAACATATACTTCTTTCCGATATCGATAAAGTGAAGCGTTTTCGACAAATACAACTTTTTGGTCAAACAGGGTTGTATTTAATAATTTTGTTTGTCGGTTCGTCATAGGCCCCCTTTTATTTTATGCATTCTTTTTACTTTAAATAACTTTTGTAATATTATTGCGTTATACCTATCTCCTTGGTAAAGCGGTGTCAAAAGTTCTGGTCTGGTTTGTCTCTTCGCTAACTCCAAACACAAATACAATTTGGTGCCAAACGTTTCTAAAAAAAAAAAGTACTTTTTTTTTGTTTTCTTACAGGCTTAACGTTATTTTGTAAAGAAATAAATTAAAAGACCGTAATCCATCGGTTAATGGCGCCAGTCAAGATAAATCAATTTTCAAACAATTAAAGCCGGGGACAATTAACTTTGAACAAAAACCCGATTAAATTAATCGTTTCTTGAGTTAAAATTGGACCGTATATCATTTTATGCACAGCAAGATCTTTATCGTAAATAATAAAACCTCTTATCTCCAATTAAATGAAATAAATCTCAACCTATTCTTCTTTTGGTATTTGGCCCTTAGCTAAGCACTTAACAATTTAAGTTGATGCTTCCAGAGGCGTACCATAATATGCAGTACGTACTAGACTATGCCATAAAAATCGACTATTTTTTAAATAAAGGGTGCGTTTATTAGTAAGCCAAGGTAAATATAAAAAATATTTCTATAAAACTCGGAGGAGTATAAATGACGTGTTTTATCAACCCTTAAGCTGCACCCCCAGTCACTTAAAAGTCTTAAATGACAGCACCCATTATGTGGCACCTTATGAAAAATGATTTTCGTTGGTTTTAAAAGGTTTGGGGTAAAATCATATACTCTCTTTAAATTTTAGAAAAATCATACTTTATTATTCATAAAAATACCAAAAAAATGTCCAATTAAATTAATTAATAATAAATTAAAATTGTACTCCCTGTACAGATAACCCACCCCAATAAGAAGTTCGGGTTAGTTTTGGTTAGTTTGCTTTCTGAATTTTGTCGAGAAAAGAAGCAATAGCAACTTTGTTGTTGAGCGCTTTTGCAATAGAACTAACCAGAACTTCTTATGGGGGCGCCATAGCTATACAGAAAGTATTATTTAAATTTATTAAAATATTTTTTTGAATATTATAAATATTTAATTGGACATTGTCTGGTATTTTTTATGGAAAATAAAGTATAATTTTTCTAAAATTTAAGGCTAGTATCTGATTTTACCCCAACTTTTAGGACCAACGTAACGCATTTTGCATAAGCTTTCCGGAGACGGGCAACATAACGGGTGTTGCCATTAAGAATTTTAAAGTGGCTGGGGTTTTGAAAAATACGTCATTTAAAGTTTCCCCGGGTTTTATAGAAATGATATGTTTTTATTTTTTGATATTTGCTGTGGCTGTAAGTTTTAGAAAATGAACAAAAAAATGTTTATTAAAGGTTTGAGCGCGTAATATTCATATTAAGAGGTCTATCTTTGCGGCTAAAAGTTTCTTGTCAACAATATTTATTTATGCAAAACACGCAAATTGTTAATCTAAATAATTTTACCAACACATATTCTTAAAGAAAATTAAATTTAATACAAAAAGTTTTCTGCGTAATTTGTTGCCCAATAAGCCGTTTTCATTAATCGGGCTTTAATCATTGAACATTTTTTTCCAATTTGTTTCTTGAGTTTAAATTTCTGCTACTACTTACTATTTGGCGTGTCAGTGCTTTTCAGTTGTATGTTATAGTGGGGTTGTTTTCCCCTATCCTGCAAAGCCTGCATTTTGTGGAACCACTGTATGTGGCCATTTTCTGCAAGTGTTTCCTTACATGTCAGTGACCTGTCAGAAATAATAATACTTGCCTTAACTGAGCGCGACCGAGATCGATGACTTTAGTTCTTTTCATTCCGGTCCAATCTTTTTCAGTCACGTCCTGGTCATGTGCCTAAAGTTAATTTTTGTAATATTTACTATTTTTGGACCTTTTCTTTCTTATTTTAAACACATTATAGTAAGAATAAACGAAAAAGTATACATCATCAGCTAAGTCAAAAGTTTTACAAACAATGCGTGGAAAAGAGACGGTCTACCGCGAATGATAAAGACGTAGAGATAAATAATGCCAGCATGTAAACTAAAATATATTTCTTACTGCTTTCAAGTAAGACCGCGTAATCCTGACTAAAATCAGCTGGGAAATAAAAATGGCTGACTTTTTATTTTTACTGTGAATGAAATTTATTTATTTATCCCAAAATCCCGGAACTTAAGGAAATGGGCGGAATCCTGGGATTACCACTACACACAAGTGATAACAGGTATTACAACGTACTATAAAACAGAATAACAATACTACATAAATGCAGACGTAATCCAATTTCGTTCCTTACGCGGTCTGTCTCGTCTTACAGTTTTACAATGACTAAGTTTAACCCCGTCGACGTCAAAACCACCGCGAACATGTTTTAACCATAGATAACCTACATTTAGATCCACAGTGGCAAGAAGCATTTTTCGGATTTTTACGACCTCGCTCAGTAAACAAATGGACGGGTGGACGAACATGCGCACTTAAAAGCCGTGGCAAAATACAAGCATCGCACCCCGTACCCTTCGTCCGCAGTCTGACCGTGACGCTCATTAGCTACCGTACTCCGAACAGAAAACCAGGACGCCGTCGACAAATTCTTTCCGATATTGTGGATAGTCTGTTTGGCGCCAGGTGCGTTTACCCTCGATTTGCTTGCGCACAAACCAGTTTTTTGCCCATAAAATGTAACTTTTGTTTCGCGCAGGTAATAACATTGGCAATCAATCGAGATCAGTGGTTTTAACCCACTTAAGATGCGTGAAAAATAATGATAATGCTACTTGAATACCAGGACTTAAATATCGGTATTTAAATATCAGTATTCAAATACCGGTATTTAAATACCAGTATTCCAATACCAATATTTGAATACCAGGACTTGAATCCAGACCAGAATATTCAAAAACAATATTCAGAATACCAGAATCGCGACAAGTGACCAAAAAATATTCGGTCGAATACCAAATACCAAATAAATAGATCCATTCGAATAGTATTCGAATACTAGCCAAATAGGTTCTGAATACAATTCAGAATACCGAGTATTCGAATACTACCCAACTCTGATATGTATTTATGTGTACATATAATAATATTACCGTATTACTTTTTGTATACTTAAGCAAAGTGCAATAGATTTTTCTCTTGAAATCCCTATAGCTTAACGCACTGTGCATTGGTCCCTCTTTGTTGTTGCTTTACTAGCCCTTATACCTTTTACTTAGCTTAACCTGTATAAACACAACAAACGTTAAAAGAGTTTGGTTTAAGTGAAAGTATTAACTTTAAAAGTGAAACCTTTAATCGAAGGTTGGAAAAGCAAAATTGTAAAAGAGCTACACTGGTATATCTTCGTATGACAACCCGGGGGTATCTCAAATTCCCGCACAAGTAAATAACGTGTAAAGGAATATTTTTAGTTTATTCCAGATTGGGGCAAACGTTAAGCTACGGTTTCTTAGAACTGTTGGATGGCGGAAACCGACGCGATTTACGTTCGCCTAAATTAAATTTATGTCACGGGCAACGTGATTAACTGGGCATTATTAATAGGGACCGGACATTATTAATAATGTAAAAGCGAAGGGCAAAATGATGAATGTATAACTTTGAACGCCATTATCAATAATGCCCGACGGCCCGTGGTCCATGCAATAAGTCAGTGTTTGAAATAGCTTGAATTTGTCACTTTGATCGGGCAGTATGAATAATTCCCTACTTGCAGGGCCATGTCACTAAAATTGCCATTACAGCAACATAGGACAGGGCTGTGACGTCACTAGCTCAGGCAGGAGGGGCAGGGTTTCTAACCAGAACTCAGGTGGTCTGGTTAGTTCTGGTTAGTAACTAACTAGTATGTTCAATAGTTTTTTACAACAAAAACCTACAGTACACCTATTTTATTACTTTACCCAAGATAGGGTGGGCGAAAGGTGGGCATTATTCATAATGGCCTGGAAAAGTGAATATTCAAACTGTTTTAATTACATTGCCCAATTGAGTCCGGCATTATGAGACCGGCCATTATTAAAAGTGCCTGGACTTATTAAATTGCACGTATCATATACACTTTAAAATAAAACCACATTCAAATGAAAATTTTAATTTGAGCGAACGTAAAACGCGTCGGTTTCGGCCGACCAAAAGTCCTAGGAAACCGAAACTTTACTCCAATTGACCGTCACACATATCTGGAAATATTAACTTCTCAGGCAACTGGGAACAGGCGAAACGGACAAAGACCGAAAAACATAAAACACACATACATTTCTTGAATGTCCCCCTTTTATTTTTGAAAGTATCAATTTAAAAAGTATAACTTTGAAATATAAAATATATCCATAAATAGCAAATTTCAGGGTGAAATTGACAGATGAAAATTTCAAGTGGACATCTTGGAAAAAGTTAAGTGGAAAGGGTAGTCTTGTCATCCTTTTAAAGCTCCTGACTAAAACTTTATAACCCTAGAATATAAAGTCAATACCTTCACCTAATTCAAAATGGCGTTACTTTAAAATTTACCTAAATGCCTGATTTAAATGGCCGTATTTCTGAAACGAATAAGTTGATGTACCCAATGTGCTATTTTTTTAATGCTCTTTAAAATATCTTTTTAATGGTAGTCTTGGTAATAACATACAGGGTAGAAAAAAGGACATATTTTTTAATGAGACAACCTGTATTTATATTTCCATTAAAAGATCTTAAAAAGAGCTTTAAGAAAATACCACATTAAGTACATCTGACCTTAGTGGTTTGGGAAAAATGGCCATTCCAATCAGGTATTTTGGTAATTTTTAAAGTACCGCCATTTTGTATTAGTTTAAGTTATTGACTTTATTTTCTAGGGTTATTAAGTACTCATCAGTAGCTTTAAGATAATGTGCCACAAGGCCCCCTTCCCATTTCATTTTTTACCGAGATGGCGCCCAGCCGCGATCTTGACATTGTCATCTGTCAGTTTCACTTTAAAATATGGTATTTAAGCCTCAATTTTTTATCACAAAGTATTATATTTTTATATTGATTTGTTTAAAAATAACAGGGGTGAGACATTAAAGAAATGCACTGTAAAATCTTTTCATCTCTACAGTAGACTTTTATTTATACGCCACTGTCTGTATAATGCTTATTTTCAAAGCTTCAAAATTTAATTTGTAGAAATCTATTTACGTAATTGCAAAAGCCATAAATAATGGGACAATATCCCGCCAGGCAAAAGTTTGTATACAATGTAACAGGATAATGAGTCGCTAACAATCGGTTAACCATTTTAGAAATCTTTTGTGATGCTCTTTGTCTGATCACGTGTTTGAAAAAATAAGAATGTGACATTAACAAATAGTGGCAGCCTAAGAAGCGTTACATTCTAAACAGACAATACACGTGCTAAAATAATGGCGACCTTTAAAACCCTGCGGGTGAAACTGAGATGTCTCTTCTAAAAGACTCTTTAATTTTAACAAAGGATTTAGAAATTACATTGTAAAAGCTTATGTAGGATGCCTTTTGTGGATGTAAATATTTAATCTTGGTGGGTTTTTTAAAAGAATAGGCAGATTTGTCTAACATTGAGACAAGGAACAACAATGTTAAGTCTACAGAGCAATGAAGGAGCTATGGTCATAAATTTAAAAGGTTTCTTATTAGTAGGGGAGCCCAAGAGGGAATTTCGAGATTTACCACAACGCGGCAGATTAATATACTGGAGGATATTTTGCACCCAGTTAAGTACCTTCACCAAATACAAACCCCGTGCATGTATACACATAAAAACAAAAGTATATCCATTAGAAATTGTCGAGCGAGTCAGATTAAAATAGGGTAAGTTAATAACATGTTAAGCAGTGTATAGTCCACTAATCTGACAATTTAAAAGTAACGTAAAGAAAGCAGAGGACTACAAGTCGAGCGTGGCTATTTTTTTTATTTTGATGAAAATAATTTAAGAATAACGAAAAATATATAATCCGATACGATCCGAACGATTTCCACAAGCCAAAATAATAACAGTATTTTTGATATATTAAAAAGTCTATAGCCGCTTTTCCCACCGTTAAAAAGATATACATTAAATAACATTTTTTTCCTCTTATCATCTAAGCTTTAAAACTCAATAGGTCTCTATAACGCTCAAGTAAATCCTAAATTAGCATCGTGGACTCCCCTACTATTTATTTTTAACAACCAATATTAACTAACATTATTTGTTTGTTGTTAATATAGGTTTTAGAGTTCGCCAAAGCTAAAGATCTCCATAAAAATCATACATACTTGTTTTCATGAAGAGCTTTAAAATGCAAATCAAAGTGTATGTCTACACTACCAAAACAATGAGAAAAACTAAAATTTTAATAAAAGCAAAGACAATTATAGTTTCACTATAGAGTCCCAGAACAATGCTAAATTTTTGGTCATCAGTTTGGACTCTGGCTTGGCTGAATTTATGAAGCGGAAAATTATACGTACTGTTTACGTGTGTACTCGATGGATACCTGCTTCATCAATTCTAGGAAGCAAGGGTCCAAGCTGATGACCAAAAATTAAGCATTGTTCTGGGTGTCTATAGTGAAACTACAATTGTCTTTGACAAAAGCCATTAAAAAATTAAATAAGTTTAAGTTACGTTGGCTTTTAAAAACACAAGCACGAGTTTTAAAAATATTGGTATTATAAAAGTATTTGTGGGGTTTTTGCAAGACAATAAATGGAACCCAAAATTTTTTAAAGACTTTTTATCTACAAAACTCCTACAGTGCTTGTCTAAAGTGAGGACCACCCTCCAAACTTTTGATTTTTTCGGTATTTTTTATAAAAATTTAAGGAAGATAAGACAACATAAACTAAATTTCAGGCAAAAAGTGACATATATAAATGTCAAACTGAGAGTTGAACGCCTTTTGGAAAAAAAAGTTAAACAGAAGGGGGTCTTGTGATAATCATTTTAAAGCTCCCGACGAGTACTTTATATTTCTAAAATATTAAGCTAATATTTTTACCTGCTACTGAATGGCGGTACTTTATAAATTACTTGAATACCTGATTTGGATGGCCATATTTCCAAAACTACTAAAGTTATTCTTTTTGCTTGGTATTCTGATACTTGCCCATTTCAACTTAAAAAATGGCAATATTTTTTTCATAAATAAAAATATTTTTCCTGCTTATAACATAAAACCTGTAAAAAATAAAAAAACAAAATTTACGTCCAAACATTTTTAAGTTTCAATTACTTAAAAGAAGTACTTGGAACATAACACCTCTATCCACTGACATGACGTCTTAAATTATAAATACTGAAGCAACAATTCCAGAAATCAAGAACTTTTTTACTAAAATTTCCTGCTCTTTTAAAAACTTTTATAATATTTAAGCCATCATCATCATCATATACTTTTTTAGATTTTGGAAAAAAGCGGAACAACTATTTTTATTCTCAGTTATTTGTTAATAACAATTGTAATTTTTCTTCTGCAGAAAAAAATCAAATTACGTTTTTTTCCCAGGTCGTTTAAGAAATCAACTATATTTTTAAGAGACTTGTAACTATTTTTCGTAGGAAATCAACTACTTAACTAGACTTTATAATACAAACAGCACACAATTATATAGTAAACCCAAAAGTTCGTAAAATAAATATTTTTAATGTATTAATGAAAAAACCAGCCTACATATACGTTTCGCACAAAAAAGTAATACTTAAGGCATGGGATGCAGTTTTTTCTTTATTTTAAACCACTTCGTAACCTTCGTCACATCATAAAGCGCACTAAGCGCAGACAGAAAAATATTGGTATTTACTTAGGCAAACGCAATAAAAACACTCTTGAAAAAATAAGAATCAATCACTTAAATGCATTTTCCACGCCGACACTTTCAACCCGACTTAATGACTTGAAAGGCTGTATCATTACCATTTAAATAAATATTTGTGTTTGGGCATTAATGAACACGTGGTATACTGGGGTGTGATATCGCTCCAGTGGCAGCACATAAAACATTTTGCATTGATTTATTTAACAACCATTGACTATTAATTGTACTATTTATTGGGTCATGTGAATAAAGTTAAGTAAAGTCATTACTAAACAGGGTAATACAGGATGTTGTTAGTTTATAATTTTTTCTAGAAACCCTATTTAAATATTTACAGTTAACTAAAAGCATAAATATTTTTTTTTATTGTCATAACCTTCAAATTACTTTTGATTGAACCGAATAAGTACTATAAATTTGCTTATATTAAATACAAAACCAATTTTTTTTTCTTTATTTAAAGGGCTTATTGTAAAAACACGATAAGCCACAGAGCCAAAAAATCTGTTTTATTCTGTATTTTATTTATAATAGGATATGCCATAATAAAAAGTCTTAGGTATTGTCCTTGGACCTAATACACTCAAAAAATTATTAGTTTATGAGTGTGAGTAAGTTTTTTTATTATAGTTGATTAAACACTTTCTTTGAACTTGGAAATTTAATAAATTTGTATTTTGTGTTTGTGGCTTATCATGTAATTACAGTAAACATTTATTTGTATTTTTTATTTCTTAGGTATCAGGCTGTTCTTTTAATGGCAGCCAAAAATTACTTTTTAAAGAAAATCAAACACCAGCATAATTTCTGTTTGATTTTTTTTTGTTGGCGGTAAAAATAAAAGATAACCTATTTTTCTTTTGCAGTTGGTGTATTTTTGTTTTAGTAAATTACTTACATTTCCTTATTTTAGTTTTAAATATAATTACTTAAAGATAATTCGAAATTTTTCAGGCATTTTCATTTAAAACATCTTTTTCTTTTTATTCTACACTAATTTTTTTTCTAATGACGTAGAATAACATAATAATTATTGGATGGATGGTGGTAATAAATTATTTAATTAGGAATTCCGTGTATTCGTAAATAAATGGTGGGTGGCTATGTCATTAAAAAAGGTTTTTAGGGCAAAATTTTAGAAATAAAATAGATATTTTTGTTTTTAATTTATCACCATCAAAAAGCGTTTTCCTACCTCAAAACATGCAATCTTTAAATTAGAAGTAAATTTTTAAACACTGATCATATTCTTCTATTTTTTCTAGGTAGTAGTTATTTAAAAATAACGTCCGTGGTGGCACTACCGCATTGTCTAAAAGGTGCTGTGAAATGCAACTGCATGTTTCAGTGCTTGGATAACGTTGACGGAACACGACAATATTGGGTTAAACATCCAGTAACCCGGCACTCACGGTACACTGGTATTTAGGCATAAGCCTTCGTGAGATGTCATAAAGATAAAAAAAATTAACAAGAAAACACATGCAAATGTCAAACTAGTGGAAGTATTCTTTATAACTTAAATTACACTAAAAAAATTTTATATTTTAATAATTGGACAAATTTGGTTTAATTATAATATTTTTTTGGAAAAAATAATAAATATCAATATTTGTACACACGGAATAAAAAAAATATATATATTTTTTACGGCTTTCTTAAATTTTTAGCATCTGGAATATTTCTTTTTAGTGCCCAATAGTAATCTTCCAATATGTCTGGAGTGCATCTGCATTGGCATCTTTTTTCGGGGCCAAAATAAACTGATAACGTTATTAACAATACTTATAAATGAGTTTTAATAATAAACATTAATTTTAGGTTTTATGACATTTCAATGAAGACCTCAAAGATTATTTTAATGGCGCACTAAACATTTAAAATGCTTGAAGTCACTTTTTCTTGCCAACTCTGTAAAAGTGTCCTATTGACTTATGGATGTATGTTCTATACACACATAACAAAAATAATTAAAATAAATTATACAAGGTTACAAAAGAACTGGGTTTATGAAAAGAGAATGGAAAAAAAACCTTTAAAAATATATTTAAATTTACACAGAAAATAGTTCTCCACCACTGCTTTCCATAATCACCAATTTTTACATCCGTCACCGTTATGAAAGGAGCCCATTTTAATATGTTGTTCAAGCAAATCGAATTGCTACCCTTAGTCGGCATTTATAAAAACAGATTTCCGCATTACCTACGAAACACTGTCTCTTTTGTTCGATGGCCACATCAATAAATATTCTTTTACTTTAACTTTTGCCTTTTTAAAAAGAATAACGTTAAATAACGAAAAGAACATTTATTTAAAACTACAAAGCGTGATTTTTAATTTGGCGTGAATTGGCCTGAATACTGGGTAACGAGAAGGTTGAGTGTAGAAAATCGATGTATTATACCTTTAAATTTGGAGGATGTACTTGGAAATCTACTAGAAAATTAACGGCAAATTAACAATTTTAAATAATACAGCTAACCTTAATTTTATGCCTCATTTTATTTTAAGTAAATAGAAAAATAGATTTAGGAATCAAAACAATGCTTAAGATGCTTGATAGTATTATGCGATTTGGCTTTAAATAAAAATAAAGCAATTTCTTTATAACAAATTAGATGAAACTGCTGATGTAGTGTATATTTAGACCCATATTTATTTCATTCTGAAAGCGATGCCACCAACTCCACAAAAAATGATAAAGCAAATAAACCGTTTTGTGAACAATGATTTATTGCAGCAAAAATATTCAACTCGATGACTACGCCACGCGTTATAGGTTTTATGGCACGCCATAAACAATCTTTGTTTTCAAGGCTTGCTTTGTTAATTTTAAAAATTAGAATTTCTAATTAAACGTATATGTAAATGTTTAAAGTCGTTTTTCTCGGAAACCGTTTAAGTTTTTGCAACAAGATGACTTTTTAAAATATATTTTGATGCCCCTAATCCAAATTTTTTGAAGGATTGAAACAGAAAAGTTCAAAGTCATTTTTCTAAAGTAAAGAAGAGTTTAGGCCCTTTGGCTATGACTACTGGCATCAAATTAATAAAGTGAATACAAAATAATATTAGTAATATGAATACATATTGTTCTTGCTGGACACCCTTTAGAAAAATAGAAAAAAATCAGTAGGAACTTCCTCTCAAAAAGTTTGACACATTTGTTAAATAAAGAAAATGTAAGAACATTTTTTCTTTTTTTTTATTTTCTAATTAAATTGCTTATTACTATGTAAGTAGTAGGTAGAAGTAGTAGAGCAGGGCCGTATTAACTGTTGAGCAAAAAAAGGTTCTTTCCTCCGTACCGCCTATTTTGAGTTGAGTGCCAGGCGCCTTACCTCACCACCCAAAATAAAATTTGATGACTAAAAAGAAAAAAAAGGTCATTCCTTCCTTTTCGCGCCTATTTCATTCCAAAGCACCTTATTCACAGAGAAATTAGTCGTTTTTAAAAACTCCCTGCCTGGCGCCTATTTTTTCATGGCGCCCTAGGCTGTAGCCTACTCAGCCTAATGGTTAATACAGCACTGATAGTAGTAGCTTTTTAAAGTTTTTTAATACATGGATAACAGCTAAAACCGACCTACGTTAGTCATATAGACCATGTGCAAAAAGTTAATATTCTTTGTTGCCATAAGCGCCCATCCAATTTAATATATTGTATCTTCTCAATCAATCGACTGATTTTGACATGAAGAAAAAACGCACTTTAAAGTATTTGCAAACCACACTGTCAGTAGTTAGACTTTTCGTTAAAAATTTGCTAATACATTAAGTTTGTTTATTAGAATAAAAAATGTTCAAAAACTACAATTTTTAAGGGTGCTTAAAGGGTTCGTTATATAGTTATTTATGTGTGTGTGTTATGTCCCCTTTTTTTATTTTTAAACTGGTCTGCTCTATCTGGGAAAAAAAAGTTAAACGGAAAAGGGAGTCTTGTGACACATCATTTTTAGGCTCCCAACGGGTATTTTATAACTGTAGAATATGATGTAGAAATTTGACTTACAACAAAATTACCTAAATGCTAGTGAATGTGAAAAAACAAAAAGATATTTTTTATTGATTAAATCCCCTATTTTGGACACAATTTACAATTTTTTGTTCACACTTAAGTCAACTGAACAAAATTGGAAATGATGTTTAATCAAGGAATGAAGTATCTTTTGCCTAAAAATAGAGATACTTCAGAGAAATAGTCAATCTGACAAGTGTAATGCATTTTATAATTTTAAATATATTATATTTTGTAGAAATATTTTGACATTTTCTCGTTTTTGCTTAACGAGTAAAGCGCGAATAAAATAAAGATAAAATTTTCTTTTTGTTTTTTTCCTTATTTTGTTTCTTTAACAAATGGTTTTAGTTTTTATGAAAGAAATGAATACGATTTTTGTTGTATACGATTTTGTGTACATTTTAAGCAGTTTAGCAAGTTTTATTTATATAAAACGTAACAAAATATTTTTCCCCTAACACTCTTAATGTCATATCGCTGAACATGTTCTTGACTTACTGATCTAGCTTTAAAATTTAAAATATATATATTTTTTAGTGTTATTACCTAATACTTGTTAAAAAATGTATTTTGGTATAAAGGCATGTATGATGTAAATAAATAAAAAAATAATGAATAATAATAAAATAGCTAGAGTTTTAAAAACATTTCAACACCATAACAACATAAGATAATGCGCAAAAGACCTTCAACAAAAATAAAGTTTTTTCTTCTATGGTTTGTAGTTGTGACTATTAAGCAAGTGTGTATATAAATTTGAAGTTCTGTGTGGTCTTTAGTTTCCTTAACAATTAGAGAGGTATTGACTTTGACAAAATAAAGATAGCAGCTGTCCCTGTTCAATATAAGTAAATCCGATGTTTCTATTTATTTTTACCCATGTTTGACAAGCTTGCCCTATTTTCTATTTTCTGTACCATTGAATTCAAACAAATACTTAACATAAACTGCGTGTGGTAGATAAGACATTATAAGTAAAAATTATTTAAAGACCCAACAAATAGTGAAGTGAAGAGTTGGAAATAAACAGACATATTATATTTTCTATTTTTTGGAAAAATGGCACGTAGTGCTATTTAAATATTTAGTCAACAGCAATATTTAAATAATCCCACTAACTGTTATATTTTACGTTACATTATTTTAGAACTGTTGCTTTTAAATCCAAATCTAATGACAACTATAGGCATAAAAAATGATTGGTAAATTAAATGTACAAATGTAATTTTTACAACAGAAACCAAAATTTTATTAATTAGAATTAAAAAAATACTCGCAAAGTTAATCAACATTTTTTCAAAAAATTTGAAAAGTTGCTTCATTTTTTTCGACCTTATACTAGATAAGGTGTCACTTTCCATATAATTTTATAACAAAAAGTTCCTTTAAAAGTGGATTAGAAACTAACTCATTTTTGTAGGATGTAAAAAAAATAAAAATTAAAAAAAAACATTTATTTTTCAAATGGCAAATTTCTGTTTTTTATAAAGCTTGATACAGTATAAATATTAACCAAATTATATCTTTTGGTGAAAAACTTTTTTGTTTTTAGTATTGACCAGCTTTCCGCATTTTTTTGCGTTTTAACCATTATTTTGTCATATTTTGGTATT
Source organism: Listronotus bonariensis (assembly GCA_014170235.1). NCBI lineage: Eukaryota > Metazoa > Arthropoda > Insecta > Coleoptera > Curculionidae > Listronotus > Listronotus bonariensis. The sequence goes on from JACEGR010000423.1 coordinate 100,720, forward strand.
TAAGTTTTTAAAAATTTTGTATAAAATCTTATTTTTGCTTGGTTTTACATAAAAACGACGTCCCTAATCCACTTAATAAACGGTTTTTATTAAATTCTAAATTGAGACAAATAAAAACAAAATTTTATTTCTTTATGCGATACCTTACGTTGCTTAATATCCAAGGGCATTTGACCAGGTATGGCATGATACTCTTCCTATTAAACTTTTGTTCATAGTTATTAAGCTTTAACTGTTATTTTGAGTAGATTATTGTGGTGGAGGTGGTTTATCCCGATAAAGGACCAGAGGTCGACTGTGATTCACAGCGTGTATCAAAAATTTATTTGAAGGTAATAAAATTACATAAATTTATTATTAAGTTAGTAGGACACAAATATTCGTTTAAACCTTGTAGAAGAATAGCCCTAATTCAAATAAACCACAGGCAAAATAAAATAAATAGAATAACCACTTCTATCTTTTCCTATAAAATAAAATTACAGATAATGGATGCTATTAACTTAGTAACTTTTTGTTTAACTAGTGAAAAAACTAAAACATTATTCTTCGTCCTTATTAAATAATATATAATAAACTGCTTAAAACGATTCTTTATATTAGGAATCCATTTAATATTGTCAATAGAAAAACATTCTGACCATTGCTTTTCCATAATTATGAATTTACACCCTCAAATAAGTTTTAAATCGAGAGTGTAACTGTTCGCAAATCCTTAGAAAAAAATCACTTCACGAAAATCACTACCCCGTAAATTTGCAAATCCGAAAACATAATAGATGACGCCTAAAAGCAGTTGTAAAAATCCCAATAAATCCTAAAATTCGTATAAGCATTCATTGGACTGTATGAAATGGGTAAAACTTTTTATAAATGGATACACTCCTTTATGGTCCCCCGTAATACCAAAAGAAAATATACCTAAAGGCATTTTTACGGCACATACAGGACCCGACCGAATGTGTTATATTATATTATTATAAAGAAATAATTTCTTCACGGCTAAATGGCTCTAGTAAGAAAAACCTTAAATAAAACAGTCTAAATTGTAAGAGATTGTATCTTGATATTTTAACAATGCCAAGCCCGAGCCAAAAATCTATTCAATGTTTACAAAAGAGAGGCCAATCTTTGGTTAGCTGTCGGCCATATAACAGTTTTTAGGTTCTACAATGGTACCTTTTAGGGTCCTTCAAAAATCTTTGATCAGATGAATACTGATAAGATTCTAGATAGTGCTTTATTTTCGATAGATCTATGACTAGAATCTACATCAGCAGATGTTGTGCCTGATAGAGAAAAGCTAGAAAAAAATCCTTTAATATTGCAGATTTTAGGACATAGATAAGAATTTGTAGTTAGGACAATGGGACATTATACTGGGGTTTCTATCGGATTGTGCTATTCGAATAAAAGATTTCTTAAGATAGAATATATGCGTAACACAATCTTTATCTCAGATATAGTTATCTTAATTATATGACGAGAAAAGATAATCTTATCTGATATAATTCAATTACTACAGATAAAGTAAGAAGAAAAGAGTAATACAACACTCTTAAAGACCTTTAGTAAATTGTAAAATACTTTTTGTAGTTTTACGTAGATATTTTTTTTAAATAGTCTTAAATTTAGGTAAATTTAAATTTTACGTTGAACATTGAAATTATTTATGGCGGGTGCATTTATAATTATTAAAGCATAACAGGTTAATTTGTGCTATGTTTGTTTAGTAAATAATTCATTGAAGCATACACATAACGTTTAAAAAATGAACATATGACATAAAAAGGAATTAACTAAATTTAAAAAAAAAACTTAAATTAAAGTTTTACCCCAGTCCTACTTTTAAGCGTCTGTTTTTTTTCTATTTTTATACATAAATATGCTTATTCTCATACTAAATGCGGAAATTTCAATACTGAATCCGGAAGATCTTTCTGTACATAAACAACATAAAAAAAGTTTATTAGAGTAATTTAAATTAATTTACACCTTCTAATTAAAGTTGTTTTTTTTTTTTGGCTTATTGCCTTTTGCTGAAGAATTCAGTTGCAGAAAAGACAATTGTAGCTTTCACCCTAGAGGCTTAAACCTATGTTGAATTTTTGCCATAGGTTTGGCCAGTAGTTTTTGCTGAGGTTTCTCAGCAACACAACACAGTTAAGTTATCGTATTTTAATGCGAAAAATCGACACATCGTTTGGCACAAATTTGGTTCTCAGTTGTTTTTTATTATTTGATGTACGGTAAACAAATAGAAACCATTTCTCGGCATGGTCATTTCTTATCGCATATTTTAAATTTTACAGTAAAAAGTCATTCTATAGGTAATTGGATAGGGATTTAACCATGACGAGAAATAGTTTATATTTATTTACGCGAAAACCGTACAAATAAAAAAAGTAGACATTAAACTTGTTCTAAGATGTAAAAATATTTTTATTTTTAAAAATTGCAGTGGCGAACCGTTTTTTTTTTCATAAAAATATTTACCTTAAACCCCTTATGGACGAGACTGGTAAAAATATTTTTTTTTGTTACTAAAATATGTCTTCCGTTGCATAGAAGACGTCCCCCAATTATTTAAAAATATCTAAACTGATTCAAAGGTTTAATAAAAAAAAACATATTTTTTTTTAACAACCCGTAGTTTAAAAACTAAGAGGTTCAGAACATATATTCTTATAAAGTTTTCTTCCTATTTTCCATTATAAAATCACCCTCCAAAGATTGTGAGTAGATTTAACGGACGTCCTGTATTTTATATAAACTTTGCTTCATTTTGTTTGTCTAACTTTGAGAAAGTAAAACTTTCCGCATTTGTTAGAAAAATACTTACTGATGTTAAAAATGTGGGTTTTATTCTTTTTCTATTGTATTGATTTTGTTTTTGCACAAAATACCCATTTTTAAGTTTATTTTTTCTTAACCTTTTTTTACATGTTGGAAGGTAAGGCTTGATTTTCACTATACGTCCGTTTACCGCCACGTTTTGTTTGCATAGAATATTATAAGACGCAAATCATATACTATATGCCCACCATTCGTTCCGTAAATTGACGTCTAGTGAGAAGGAAGCTTACGTTGTATGTGGCGGATATGGGAGGTAAACGGGACGTACGGTGAGAATTGACCTTAATGCATTCTTCAATTTATTTTTCAATATATTTTTTTAATGTTCCGGACATTAAGGCCGACAGCTAAAAAAGTTAATTATCATCACGAATAAATACCATAACCAGTCCCACTTAAGAAAAGAAAACATTAATTTTAGCTTTGTGGCCACTGAATTTTCAATACAAAACATACGATGCGGCGTCCAGTTTTTTATGTGCCTCAGGGCTAAAGTATCTTTTTGCTGATCATGCTTTATTGAAATGTTAGTTAATGCAGAACCGCAAGCAGAGCTTTTCTGCGTAACTGATTTGCCTCGGGTGGATAATTTATCTTTTGGCTTTGAACCACTGCACAGTGGAAGCTTTTGTTAAGAAAAATGGCCAAAAATTACAGATTATAACTTTATTTTATATAGTGTTTACACGGATGGGCTTAACTATATCTGTTTTTTTTTATATTTCAAACAAAAGTCAATTTTTATAAAAATATTTGCTGATATCTAAAATGCGAAAAGCTATAATAAAAATCGCTCACTGTAAATAAAATTGCAAAAATATTACTTAAAAAATGTAAAAATATATTTTTAAACTCTTCATTAAATAGCATGAAAATGTTTAAAAATTCATTTATAATTTTTTCTACCGCTTATGATTACTGGAAAAAATATAGTATTTTTCCTAAAAATTACTATATTTACTTTTATATGTATACTGTATCAAGTTTTCTTTTATGTAAGTAGTAACCAGTGGCGGTGAGTACGTGTGTGCACGGGGGTCCTTTGACCGCCATTCCCAAAGAGGTAAATGTATGGGTGCAATGCATCCATTTGAGAAAAGTTATTGTTTTTTCAAAAGTTGATATCAGGCAAGAAGAAATTGAGTATATAAAATGTTTTTTTTTCTGCTCTACAACTTTTTATTACGTAGACGTACAATAGAACACGTAGGTGTAAAACAAGAAGTAATTAAGTAAGTTGGTATTTTGAGTGGGTGATGATTATTTTTTGCTCTTTTCAAACATGTTTTACACATGGCACCCATAAAGATCTCAAATCTCGCCGCGCCTGGTAGTAACAACAAAAGGTTATTTTTAAATACTATTTAAATAGGTGCAATGTTTTTACTAAATTCATAAGGAATGTTTTTTTAATTACGCTTAATTTTGTTTTGGAAACCATAATTATTTGCAATAAAATATAATACACTCACGATTACTTTTTATGGTTATAATTAAAGACTTTAAAAATCCATTTTTTAATATTTATATTTTTAGAGTAATATTGTTGCGATTTTAAACACCCTTCTGTAAATCCTTGTGTTATTTTTATAATAGCTTTTAGTATTTTATATAAAGCAAATTTTTTTAAAAACTAACTTTTTGCTACTTAATGAAAATAAGAAAAGTTAAGTATACCGGAAACAAAATAAATGCCTAAAGCGTAGAGTTGAAAATAAAGATTTAAATTAAAACTTACCTGTAAATTGGACCTCCAACTCAAATAGCTTTGTTAAAAATATTAAGTATTGCATTTTTACTTTGTCGTCTATAGTAAAAAATCCAAATAGGCGACCATTACCCTTTCTTACCAGATTAAAAATTATTATTTTTTATTTAATATAATTTTAAGGTTAAATCAACTTGTAAAAAGGAATGAGATGGACAATCTGACTAAAGGTAAAGATAAGAGTTCCCAAGTCATTCAAATTCAGAACCTGCTGTCTAGTCTTATTCATATTATGGTACATTAGTAGCAGTTTAGGCTTGACATTTCAAGACTACCACCCACTGTATTCTTTAGCATCCTTCCTCGTGAATAAAATCGCTGTTATTATGGGCCTGTAATATATTTTCTTGAAATATTGTCTTCATTATAGACTGGTAATTACAGTAGTGGCGTAGTCGCGGTAGTAAAACAGATGCTTGTTGTTGTTTAGGCATATTAAATGATAATTTATTAAAGAAATTACAAGATATAGACAGAAAAAATTAATTGGCTGTCTATGGTCAGTTTTTTTCCTACTCCTAAATGACTGTTTAATACAGAAAACTTAATTATGATTTAGGATGTTCTTGTGCTTGCCAATTATAAGAGAATAATTAAGTTTATTTTTTTGCGATAATTGCTGCTTTCATATGCTGTTCTGTTTGTTAACCTTGCGTGGTGTGGTAGAGTAAGAAATATACAAGGTGTTCAGAAACTTTACCCACAAAATATAAAAAGTGATTTAATAAAAATAAGATTGTTTAGTTAAGAGATCAAATTTGCTTGAAACAAAACAGAAAATTTTAAAAAATGTATATTTTTATTTTGGGAAACTGCAGTGGCGTACCATTTTCTCTTAAATATATATATATATATATATATATATATATATATATATATATATATATATATATATATATATTAAAAATATTTTACTCCCTTTAAAGACAGTTAAAAGAAAACGTCCTGCTTTTCTATGCTATCCACCACGACTCTCTCCCCAGACCGGTTTCGCCTGCCTTACAGGACTCCTCAGTGAGGCTGTATCGAGTCGTGGTGAATAGCATAGGAAACCAGCGTCCTCTTACTAGACAAGTTTCGTTGTCCAGCGGTAGGATATTAAATCCTGCCGTTGATGCCCTACTGAAATCGCATTCAGTAAATACGAGCATCAATTGTAGCGGGGTGGCTATGTATGTTAAAGCAAAAGGAAAAATTCCCTACTGTCTTGGTGTATAATAAAAATATTTTACTCCCTTTAAAGACAGTTAAAAGAAAACGTCCTGCTTTTCTATGCTATCCACCACGACTCTCTCCCCAGACCGGTTTCGCCTGCCTTACAGGACTCCTCAGTGAGGCTGTATCGAGTCGTGGTGAATAGCATAGGAAACCAGCGTCCTCTTACTAGACAAGTTTCGTTGTCCAGCGGTAGGATATTAAATCCTGCCGTTGATGCCCTACTGAAATCGCATTCAGTAAATACGAGCATCAATTGTAGCGGGGTGGCTATGTATGTTAAAGCAAAAGGAAAAATTCCCTACTGTCTTGGTGTATAATAAAAATATTTTACTCCTTTAAAGACAGTTAAAAGAAAACGTCCTGCTTTTCTATGCTATCCACCACGACTCTCTCCCCAGACCGGTTTCGCCTGCCTTACAGGACTCCTCAGTGAGGCTGTATCGAGTCGTGGTGAATAGCATAGGAAACCAGCGTCCTCTTACTAGACAAGTTTCGTTGTCCAGCGGTAGGATATTAAATCCTGCCGTTGATGCCCTACTGAAATCGCATTCAGTAAATACGAGCATCAATTGTAGCGGGGTGGCTATGTATGTTAAAGCAAAAGGAAAAATTCCCTACTGTCTTGGTGTATAATAAAAATATTTTACTCCCTTTAAAGACAGTTAAAAGAAAACGTCCTGCTTTTCTATGCTATCCACCACGACTCTCTCCCCAGACCGGTTTCGCCTGCCTTACAGGACTCCTCAGTGAGGCTGTATCGAGTCGTGGTGAATAGCATAGGAAACCAGCGTCCTCTTACTAGACAAGTTTCGTTGTCCAGCGGTAGGATATTAAATCCTGCCGTTGATGCCCTACTGAAATCGCATTCAGTAAATACGAGCATCAATTGTAGCGGGGTGGCTATGTATGTTAAAGCAAAAGGAAAAATTTCCTACTGTCTTGGTGTATAATAAAAATATTTTACTCCCTTTAAAGACAGTTAAAAGAAAACGTCCTGCTTTTCTATGCTATCCACCACGACTCTCTCCCCAGACCGGTTTCGCCTGCCTTACAGGACTCCTCAGTGAGGCTGTATCGAGTCGTGGTGAATAGCATAGGAAACCAGCGTCCTCTTACTAGACAAGTTTCGTTGTCCAGCGGTAGGATATTAAATCCTGTCATTGATGCCCTACTGAAATCGCATTCAGTAAATACGAGCATCAATTGTAGCGGGAGTGGCTATGTATGTTAAAGCAAAAAGGAAAAATTCCCTACTGTCTTGGTGTATAATAAAAATATTTTACTCCCTTTAAAGACAGTTAAAAGAAAACGTCCTGCTTTTCTATGCTATCCACCACGACTCTCTCCCCAGACCGGTTTCGCCTGCCTTACAGGACTCCTCAGTGAGGCTGTATCGAGTCGTGGTGAATAGCATAGGAAACCAGCGTCCTCTTACTAGACAAGTTTCGTTGTCCAGCGGTAGGATATTAAATCCTGCCGTTGATGCCCTACTGAAATCGCATTCAGTAAATACGAGCATCAATTGTAGCGGGGTGGCTATGTATGTTAAAGCAAAAGGAAAAATTCCCTACTGTCTTGGTGTATAATAAAAATATTTTACTCCTTTAAAGACAGTTAAAAGAAAACGTCCTGCTTTTCTATGCTATCCACCACGACTCTCTCCCCAGACCGGTTTCGCCTGCCTTACAGGACTCCTCAGTGAGGCTGTATCGAGTCGTGGTGAATAGCATAGGAAACCAGCGTCCTCTTACTAGACAAGTTTCGTTGTCCAGCGGTAGATATTAAATCCTGCCGTTGATGCCTACTGAAATCGCATTCAGTAAATACGAGCATCAATTGAAGCGGGGTGGCTATGTGTGTCAAAGCAAAAGGAAAAATTCCCTACTGTCTTGGTGTATAATAAAAATATTTACTCCCTTTAAAGACAGTTAAAGAAAACGTCCTGCTTTTCTATGCTATCCACCACGACTCTCTCCCCAGACCGGTTTCGCCTGCCTTACAGGACTCCTCAGTGAGAGCTGTATCGAGTCGTGGTGAATAGCATAGGAAACCAGCGTCCTTCTTACTAGACAAGTCTCGTTGTCCAGCGGTAGGATATTAAATCCTCGCCGTTGATGCTTACTGAAATCGCATTCAGTAAATACGAGCATCAATTGTAGCGGGGTGGCTATGTATGTTAAAGCAAAAGGAAAAATTCCCTACTGTCTTGGTGTATAATAAAAATATTTTACTCCCTTTAAAGACAGTTAAAAGAAAACGTCCTGCTTTTTCTATGCTATCCACCACGACTCTCTCCCCAGACCGGTTTCGCCTGCCTTACAGGACTCCTCAGTGAGGCTGTATCGAGTCGTGGTGAATAGCATAACAGAATAACTGTCTTTAAAGGGAGTAAAATATTTTTATTATACACCAAGACAGTAGGGAATTTTTCCTTTTTGCTTTAACATACATAGCCACCCCGCTACAATTGATGCTCGTATTTACTGAATGCGATTTCAGTAGGGCATCAACGGCAGGATTTAATATCCTACCGCTGGACAACGAAACTTGTCTAGTAAGAGGACGCTGGTTTCCTATGCTATTCACCACGACTCGATACAGCCTCACTGAGGAGTCCTGTAAGGCAGGCGAAACCGGTCTGGGGAGAGAGTCGTGGTGGATAGCATAGAAAAGCAGGACGTTTTCTTTTAACTGTCTTTAAAGGGAGTAAAATATTTTTATCATACACCAAGACAGTAGGGAATTTTTCCTTTTTGCTTTAACATACATAGCCACCCCGCTACAATTGATGCTCGTATTTACTGAATGCGATTTCAGTAGGGCATCAACGGCAGGATTTAATATCCTACCGCTGGACAACGAAACTTGTCTAGTAAGAGGACGCTGGTTTCCTATGCTATTCACCACGACTCGATACAGCCTCACTGAGGAGTCCTGTAAGGCAGGCGAAACCGGTCTGGGGAGAGAGTCGTGGTGGATAGCATAGAAAAGCAGGACGTTTTCTTTAACTGTCTTTAAAGGGAGTAAAATATTTTTATTATACACCAAGACAGTAGGGAATTTTTCCTTTTTGCTTTAACATACATAGCCACCCCGCTACAATTGATGCTCGTATTTACTGAATGCGATTTCAGTAGGGCATCAACGGCAGGATTTAATATCCTACCGCTGGACAACGAAACTTGTCTAGTAAGAGGACGCTGGTTTCCTATGCTATTCACCACGACTCGATACAGCCTCACTGAGGAGTCCTGTAAGGCAGGCGAAACCGGTCTGGGGAGAGAGTCGTGGTGGATAGCATAGAAAAGCAGGACGTTTTCTTTTAACTGTCTTTAAAGGGAGTAAAATATTTTTATTATACACCAAGACAGTAGGGAATTTTTCCTTTTGCTTTAACATACATAGCCACCCCGCTACAATTGATGCTCGTATTTACTGAATGCGATTTCAGTAGGGCATCAACGGCAGGATTTAATATCCTACCGCTGGACAACGAAACTTGTCTAGTAAGAGGACGCCGGTTTCCTATGCTATTCACCACGACTCGATATAGCCTCACTGAGGAGTCCTGTAAGGCAGGCGAAACCGGTCTGGGGAGAGAGTCGTGGTGGATAGCATAGAAAAGCAGGACGTTTTCTTTTAACTGTCTTTAAAGGGAGTAAAATATTTTTATTATACACCAAGACAGTAGGGAATTTTTCCTTTTGCTTTAACATACATAGCCACCCCGCTACAATTGATGCTCGTATTTACTGAATGCGATTTCAGTAGGGCATCAACGGCAGGATTTAATATCCTACCGCTGGACAACGAAACTTGTCTAGTAAGAGGACGCTGGTTTCCTATGCTATTCACCACGACTCGATACAGCCTCACTGAGGAGTCCTGTAAGGCAGGCGAAACCGGTCTGGGGAGAGAGTCGTGGTGGATAGCATAGAAAAGCAGGACGTTTTCTTTTAACTGTCTTTAAAGGGAGTAAAATATTTTTATTATACACCAAGACAGTAGGGAATTTTTCCTTTTTGCTTTAATATATATATATATATATATATATATATATATATATATATATATATATATATATATATATATATATATATATATATATATATATATATATATATATAGGCAAAAAACGGCTGATCTTTACTCACCTTCTTTTTCAAAAATAACTAAATTGATGTAAAGTTGTTTAAAAATAATATTATTTTGTAACCAATTTATCACCCTGTAGTTTAAAATTAAGGACGTTTAGGATCTAAATCTAGTTGAGAGAGAAAGGGTCTGTGCAAATATTACGTAATTTAAAAGTTACGATGTGATGCAGGTTGATCGAGGATCTTTTTTGCTCTTCAAAACTGTTTCGATGAACACAAAGTTAATATTTTCGGTTTCAGAAATTGTGCCTCCTTTTTATCCCCATTTATCTCGGGAGCGCCTCTAGAGCTCTAGCCCACCCTTCCCGCCCAAAAAATTTAAAAATCGCCTCACGTAATTTATGGACGCCCGCTTAACAAAAATAGTAAAGCATATAATATTGTAAGGGACTCAAATTATAACAACTGTTGAAGTATTGGCATGTTTATAGCTGCTAATATATATTGTGTCTTCCTGTCAAATTTAATAAACACAGACCTTTTAGAGGATACGTATATATTTAAGAAAATAGCTGTTTGCTGACATCACATTGGGTGGCGCCTGCCTTTTCGTCTCTTTAATTTGGATATTTTTGATGGCATTAAAATAAACAAGATCTAGACATTTTGCGGAAATGGGCTGATCTTTTGTGTGGTCCTAGGGACAAGTTGTTGTGATAAGTGTTAGCTTTGCTTGATATATTATGAAACATACTTTTAAATCTAAGTTTTAGGCAAATATAATGTTTTTTAATAGCTTAAGAAAAAAATAAAACCAAAGGATATTTAGAAATTATATTTCCCAGTATTTTATTTCTATGCCTACTTGCGAATCAATATTTATAAAAAGCAATAACGATTTAGTGTTATATTAAGATTTACAAATTTTAGCATTACACATGTGGCATATAAATATGGCGTCTTTAAAAATACGTTGATCATAATGTCTCCGATTGTATTAGGTAGTTTAAAAAAAAATTTGGTCATAGTATCTTCGATGGTAGTGAGTAAAAGCAAGAAAATGTTGATCATAGTTTCTCTAATAATGTTAAATTAATAAATTGTTTAAAATGTATATGATTTTTTATTGTACAGGGCTAATTTAATTAAATTATTTAAAATATAATTTGAGCACGGTTTAATATCGGTTTGATATGCATGACAGCCAAACAAAGTTTTGGGAATATACCTTATGCAACTTTATAGGCAATGATTGCCAATGTATGGAAAAGAAAAACTCCAAGAACCATCAAATTTTTACATGCAGCATTCCAATCTCTACCTGCCAGTGTAAAACCAAAGATTTATTAAACAAGATAAAAGGACATTATTTTACATGCTGCTTATGTAGCTCGTTGTGTCCAATAAACGGGGATATTCTAATATGATTGTCTTTAAATAACGTTACATTAATTGTTCTAATTAGCCTATTGGAAGCACGATCTACCTGCTTTTCGCTGTTGTAAGGGTAGGGGATAAAAAGCATATATAAAATTTTGTTATGGACATCTTTATTTCTAACAAAAACATTGTTGACACACAGAAAAATCACAACCTTTATTCTTTTACAAATAATTTGGCCGATGTAAAATTATATAAAAATTAAATGTAGAAAAAAGACACTTCAACTTCAAGTGAATTTGTGACAATCCTCAATTATAAACAACATGATTTGAAAAGGTATATAATAAAGAAATTAAATAATCGTGTCTTCAAAAGAGAGCCAAAATAAACGTATAATTGTTAATGTTGAGTATTTAAATAAATATTTATTTTACTAATAAATACATCAAATAATACTAAATACCAAATGACATTTTAAAGATAAGTGATTTACCAGATATATCAAATTTGAATAATATTTTAAATAATAACCATTAAGACGCTACCGCATTCTATAAGTTTTCAAATTTACACATATTCCGGTAATCAACATTTTATGGAAAGTCTTAAACCGATTATACAATATAATATTATAAAAGTAATTTTCAATGTAAATCAGTCTTATTATAAACCATAAATTTAAATTTAGGAACAAAATCGCTAAGCAACTAACAAGAATATTAAACAGCAGATATTGGGAAATTATTACAACATAAAAACTTGTTTACTTACCAAAAATTAAAAATACATTGTACAGATAAAAGATCTTAATTTAAGATAATGTTGATCAGATGTTAAGATAAACAGATATCTTCTTTAGTATTTTAAAATCTTGATTAAAGTATAAGATAAATGCAAAATGTTTGTATAACAGACCACTTAAAGATATTCTTTCAGATATAATTACTACGCGTAGGAAAGATAAAATATCATGGCAACACAATCTTCTTTAAGATGTTGACAAGCAGATAAGTTAAACGAGCCTAACTGTTAAATGTAGAGTAAGTTAACTAATGGCTTTAAGTAGGGTTTCATTGGAAATCAAGGGTCTCTAGTTTATTAGACTCATCCATTAATTACTCATTTATTTTTTCATATTTCGGTGGAGAAATTTCTGATCGGCATAAAAAAAATTACGACCAGTTCGTAAATTCAGAAAAATAATTATTACGCTGGTCTGCTAACTGTCAAATTCTTTATACCCAATAAGAAAAGTTGAAATGAAATGTCAAAAAAAAGAATAGTCCTGAGTATTTTTTCTTGGTATAAATTTGTAGTTTTTAAAGAAGACCGACATAGTTATTTAATTGATCTTATTAGGGCGCTGATATCATTTATTTTTATTAAAATAAAAATAAAAGCACATATTAAACTTTGGATTTTTAAATTTTATCACTTGTATGGATTTTTTGCCTGTAAAGAAAAATATTTTGGTAATACTCCTGCGAAAACATTACAATTTACTTTACCAAAAATATAAGTCTTTGTATTTATTATTATACTTCTGCTTCTATTTTGTTTAATGATTATTTTAAAATTAACATTAAAAAAAAACCTACGAATTCTACCTAATATCCAACTGAACTTTTAGATATATTTTTTAAATTATCTTTTATTTCAACTCATTTTTTGACAAATTTAAAAGCAATGTGTTTACGCGAAAACCCTAAATTAGATGAAAAAGAGAAAATCAAATTTGTTTAAAATTAAACGGAAATTTAAAACAATTTTTTTTTTAGAAAATGCTATTTGGTAACATTTTTACCTAAAAAATATTTATAGCGAATACCTAACGAACGACACTGGTGTAAATTTATTTTCTATACCTAACTTTTTAAAAATACGTCTATTGTTAGTAGTAAGATAAAAAAAACAAGTATTTTTTAAATTTTTTAACACCTTGTAATTAAAAAACTAAGGCGTTTAGTTATACCCATTTTTGTTGCAACAGCGGGGTATCTCAGTTAATATTAAAAATAGAAACTTGTGGTTTTCGCCAACCTGAGCAACTTTATTGGGAAACAAAAGATGCCATAAACAAAGCCATTATAGCTATCTTAGTTTCTAAGCACAGTGTAGTTTTGTGTAGCTGATAACTCATCAAAATGGTAAAAACTAATTCTCATAGACCTTTTTACAAAGAATGCAGTGGCAAAGTCAGAATTTTTCTGATTATTCTTGTTTTGAAAATATTGAACAATGATATATTTTTAAAATGAAACACCCTGTATATTTGCCAAAAAATAAACTTGCCTTTTTACAAGCCTTTAAAAATATATAACAGTGTAAGTTAATTTTTATAAACAACGACAAAATTTACAATATTTATAATTCACATCCTAAATTTTAGGACAATTAATTTTTTGACAAATATACAGGGTGTTTTATTTAAATAAACCCAATATTTCAAAAACAATAATATTTAGAGAAAATCTGACTATGACACTGCATTCTACGAAAAAAATACATAAGAATCAGTTTTTCTCTTTTGACTCGTTATCAGCCAACTGAGATACAGGAAGAACTTAAAAATGCAAAATTTTCAAAATCACCCTGTAGCTCAGAAACTAAGGAGGCGTTGACGGATTTGTTTATGGCATATTTCGTTTCACAAAAAGTCTCAGGTTCGCGAAAACCACAAAGTTCTATCTTTTATAATACCTGAGGTACCCCGATGTTGCAACCAAAATGGGACACCCTGTACATAGTATATACTGGATACCCTGTATATATAGGTGTGTCTTTTAAACCCTAACAAAGAACAGTATCATTTATTACATTTTTGTTTAATTGCACTTTAAATATAAAAAGGATGTCAAATTTAACTTAAAATATGTTTTTCCAGAAAGTTATTATTTAGGTTAGATAAAACAAATTGTGTTTTTTTTTTGTGTTTTTTTACCGGCGTTTATCTGTTCAGTAGTTTAAAGTATAAAAAGGAGTAACTACAACGAATAGAAAATAAATAAATAAGTATTATTATTTAATTGGACGATCTGGCAGGTACAGTAAAGTAATTAACATATTTCACTCAATATACAGCATATAATATAATCCTCTTTGTTAACTGCCTGTCGTCGTTATAAGTTTACCTGTCCTGCAAATGATATATTTATTTAATAGGTATTGAAAAGCTTAAACGTTAGTATGTAATTGCCTATTTACTTCCAGTGACAAGGCTTCTTTCTTCTATTTTTATCCTTATTAACTCTATACCACTCTGAACTGACATAATCCTTAAATCATGATTAAAATAATTTTAAGACATAACATAACGAGGCATACTAGCGGATAAGTAGTAATCACATCGTCTTAATTTTAAGAAGTAATTTATTTGTTCGAGTTTTCTTAATATGGTAGCAAGATAACTATTAAAATAAAACGTATTTATTTTTATAATAAATACACAGCTAAATTTTAAAGAACCATTTTTTTACATGATTGTTTATACCAGATATTAATTATGAAGCGAGGAGTGTTTTAAATAACAAGTTGTTGTGGTCAAAAAATACCATTTTATAATATATCATATTACCATGTCATATTTATTTAAAATAGTTTAAGAAAAATGAAATTGATTTAGCCGTGGAAATAATTTTAAATGGACAAAAAGGACCCCGATCCAAAAAGTGACACTACATGAATACATTTTTTCTGGAAGTCCGGCCTCAAACTTTTTTGGGGTTCAAGCGAAAGGAAATTTACGATATATTTGCACTGATCTCCTTTCCTCCACGGTGACATTAGGTGAGATTCAAGTCGATCCTCTTTGGAAAAACGTCTTGGCTTGGTAAAATAAAAAAATTATTTTTGCTCAACACTAAAAACTGGACCTCCATAATTTAATAAGAAATAAGAAGTACCGAAAAAAGTGTTGTAAACGAAGCAGCATAACAATTTATTTTAAAAAGATACCTATTAGATTTAAAAACAAAAAACTGGGTCCAACGTGCCTTTAAATAATAATAATTTCAGTAAACTAAACCTATTTTTTAAATACTTTGTTACTCTTTAGGTGATTAAATTTTGCTCTAGACCAAATAAAAAAACTCTTTTATTAAGACTCATACGATTTTTATCGTGGTAAAGCAAATAGTTAAAACGCAAATTACATGACAATCAAGTGTTTTAAGATCACCAGCGCTTTAAGTATTTAATATTATGCCAACAAAGTTATGATTATTTAATTTTTTTATAAGCATTATTTGCTAATTATTCGAGTAACCTTGATTTATATTAAATTATATTAAACATTAAGTTACTCGGTAGCCCAATTTAATAACCTTAACCACGCTAAATGGCTCACTCACGCCCCTCAATTGACAATAATTCTATCCGTGCAAATTTTCTCAAGTAATATTTAACCTAGAAATTTTACGGCACGAATCCAAATTTTTCGTATTTCCACGGGCATAGATTTAACAAAGCACCATACGACAAAGAATTTCTCGCGGCTTATTCTGGAAATTTATTATCCCAAAAGTCAAATGGACCCCTTGCAGCTGCCCAAAAGTTTCTTTTAAATCGAGACCGGGAGAACCGCCGATTCGATGCGCAAGATTGATACTTTTCACTGAGAAATCCTGAAAATGACACTGAATACTTTTATAACTAGGGTGTGTATCCTTTTCTTTAAAAAATTACGTTTTGGGCTTTTTAAATGTGGGATTACTGATCGGTTGGAACGAATCTCGAAAGAATCGAGTTTTTAACAAAAACGCGCACGTGATTTTGGTGTCCAAGGTGAGCTTAAAACCTTTTAAGTTGGGTCAGAAGAAATTCGACATGGTGGTGGCTTTTATTTGGATTTCGTAACGTTTTTTGCCAAGTCAAAGAAATTATTGTAATTTGTCTTTCTTTAAATCTGCTACTGTCAAATTTATTTAAAACAATTCTACCTATTGCATATTTACTGGTATGGGTTAACACGATTTAATATTTTTCTCGTTCAGTAAAAAAATTTACACCTAAAATTATCTAGTTATGCTTGTTTTTTTTAATTTAATACAGTATTTTAAGTGCTTTTATGGGAATTAAAATACTATTGACTTTCTCTTAACAGTAATATACAGGATGATTTTTAACAAACAATGACTAATAAATAAAATTAGCAAGGGCTGACTGAACGTCGGAAGAAAATGTTTACTTTTTCTGTGACATTAAACATATTGTTTTTTAACTTATAAGTCAGTATTGTATCTTAGGTGCCAAGTAATTCAGTATCAAATACCGTCAAGGTACAAGGGATATCTGGATTGCTTTTTGTTTGTTTTCTAAACGTAACTTAACGCTAGCTATACTTAAAATTGAATAGTTCTTAAGAAAAAATAAAAAAACTAACTAAGAAAATACTGCTTTTAAAAATCAATTTTATAATAATAACTTCGTCAACTGCAATAATCTACAGGGCTAATTCTTAATTTGACCAACCCCTGACTGATTGGCTTAAAAAAGTATTATATTACTAAAGAACTGCCACAGTTACAACACGTGTTACTACCAAAACACGTGTCAAAATTAAAAATGATAAATTAAACGTAACAGACCAAAACGTTGCTTATCTTAGCGAGAAAAGGGAATTTTGGTTACACAGGAAAAAAATATTTCAACAAATTTAAAAAATCTTTAAGATATTTTTTTCTCTGAATTTTGGGCTAAGGAAAAGGCAACTGGTTTTTACGTCTCAAAAGATATGGAAATTAATTGCCTAGTTTACACCGTTGGAAGTAATTAGGTCTCTTGGTTAAATCAAAAAAATATTTTCCTTGTACACAAGTT
This sequence comes from Listronotus bonariensis, assembly GCA_014170235.1. Classification (NCBI taxonomy): domain Eukaryota; kingdom Metazoa; phylum Arthropoda; class Insecta; order Coleoptera; family Curculionidae; genus Listronotus; species Listronotus bonariensis. The sequence goes on from JACEGR010000423.1 coordinate 117,859, forward strand.
TTTACACAAACCTGATTTACATCTATAAATAGTGTTTTATTGGGTTTCTTTTGTAAATAATTGTGTAACAGTATACAAAAAAACACAGATTTCTTACGCCAAAATACAAAGAATATATTTATATTTAAAAGTTGAAATAAAAAAGATAGATGATGTCAAAGTAAAAAAATTTGAATGTTGTAATGAAATTCAGTATCTAGGAATATTTTAATATAGGGTATTTAAATTTGATATTATTCAATGTGTTAACGTGGAGGCGTTATCTACACTACTTAAAATTTCTCTTTAACGTTTCAACTTTTTGTCCTTGTATGTATGTACCATCTAAATAAACTAGCTGACTTTTCTATGCTTTTTACACAAAAGATATTATTTTTAAAAATTGCCCAATGCAACTGTTTTCGAGATATTTGCATTCAAGTTGTTTAGTGCAAACAGAAAGTATATGAGAAAATAAAAAAATTATTGTATATGATGTAACAGTTGTAATTCTGGCTAATACGCTGTGATCAAATGTATTTTTGGATTTAGGAAAGCAACAAAAGAATCGAAATTAAGGAAACATAAAAAAACAATTAAAGATTTTCTAACATCACAGTCTTTTATTATAAATTACCACCATTTTTTTCTGTGTATCATCATTAAGATCTAAAATATTTTTTGTAAAACGATACGCGGATGCACTTTAAAAGGAATTTTTAGTTATTTAAAATTAGTGCCTTTCGTCTGTATATTTTTTGTGGCGGTGGTATTTTGGGTTAAGAGGCTGTCAATTAGAATTATGACATAATTCCGGTAAAAAATAGGGTGGCGTGTATGGGCGAGTGTGCGGGTGTTGTTTAGCCAATTCTTTTGACACGGTCTGGATTTGTTACTAATTTGAAATAGAAATTAAGTGTTATCAATAATTGAATCGTTTATTTCAGAAAGCTGCCAAGTACATTTTATTAAATTTTCGGTAAACGATAAAAAAGTGTATCTTTAAAATTAATAAAGATTTTGGTCTAAAGAAATAGAATTGCACTTAATAACTTCTCAAAACAGATGTTATTTGTATTAACACTTTAACACTCGTATTTTGTATAAAAAAATATTTTTTTCACTTGACTGTAATACAATAAATTTAAAAGGTGCGGAAAAAATGCTACCACAAATTCCTGAGGCTAAAAGTAGGTTTAAATCTGACATTTATTGCATGATATTTATGCCAGACAGAAATTCTGGCTAACGTAAACAATAAAAAATTTCTATCAGACATAAATTTTTGACCGTTTACTTTAGCCAGAATTTCTGTCTGACATAAATATCATGCAATAAATGTCAGATGTAAACCTTCCATAAAATATGACGATATAACCCAACTTACCTTAGTCCAAAAGTCGATGATTTCGAAGAAACAAAGTGTTGAAAATATATGTTATATATGTTGGTAATGGGTGTATTGTCAAAATACTTGGCTCAAAGGGGTATGGGAGATGATAAATTATATTTTGCTATCAATTTTATTATAAACTCTGGATGGCGCCAACTGCGCGATCTTGCACAAATTACAAATAAAATAAGGTGTTTGTGCCACTCTGTAAGTAATTTTTAGAGAAAAATTTGTATTCTTATTTTATTTAATATAAAAGTATTTCTGGAAAAAGTAAATTAACTTTTACCAGAAATACAGCAGCAGTTTTTGAGATATCGGGATTAAAAAAATAATTTCCTGTTTAGCCAAGCTATATACAGGTGGTTTTTGAAATAGATGATTATCTCTAAGAGTGTAAATCCGTAGGTTATAAACCTGTGTCATAAATGTCCTAACTTTTAAGGTACACAGTGGTAAAAAATATATTTTTTTAAAACTTAGTCTCCCTGTATCTCTAGTCAGTAAAAAGGTCTGTTTTAGGATTATTTTGGCATGCTTATTACAATAAGACGTGTTTGACGAAGTAAACTTACAGGTTTACCAAAGATTGACAGTAAAATTTACTTTAGAAACATGTTATTAACCGTCGCTTAACAGGTTTCTGATCTTCTAAATAAACACAAATGCATAAAGATTTTTTTATGCAAAAATGTGTGAGAATAAAAATGATCTACTGGAATCATAATATACCAAGGCAAAAAAGTTACGACACTATGAACAAAAGCAAAGGACTAGTTTCCTCTATATTTATCAGCAAAAATATAAGTAGCTTTTTATTTCTTACTTCAAAAATTTGTTTACACTTAATTTTGTGCAAAAAAAAATTAAATTAAATATTTAAAAATACCTGAAATAAAAAGAAACTCTGACACCCTGAATCTCGCAAACAATTAACTTTTTACCCAAGGCAATTGGGTTAAATCGCAGTATATTTGGCTAAGGAAATTGTAGTACCAATTTGTACAGACCTTTTAGAGAAACCCAGGTGGCATAAATAAAGCGTAAAGGAATGCAACAAAAAATATGTGAAATAAAACGTTCAAAATATTTCAGACACAGTTGATCGTAGCGATATTTACCAAGTACACATTTTGTGCAAACAATGTGTGAGAATAAAATTGATCTACTGGAATCATAATATACCGAGATAAAAAAAATTATGACACCATCAACAAAAGCAAAGGACCAAAGTTGGCTCCTTTTATATTTATCAGCAAAAAATAGCAGCTTTCGATTTCTTACTAACCAGAACTCGTTTATACCAAATTTTGTAAAAACTTTTTCAATAATAAATAAAATATTTTAAAATAACTAAAATAAAACAAAAACGTTGACACCCTGTATCTCGCAAACGATCAACTTTTCGAGAAAGGTAAATTAGGTTAGAACATTATATTTTGGCACAAGTCTATGGTAGCATTTTGTACAGGCCTTTTAGAAACACTCTGTATATCTGTGGAAGTGATGTTCATCCATACCAATTTTATAAATAAATTCTTTTAGTGTAGTACCTATACCTTTTTAAAAACTATTTATTAAGAAAATAATTGTTTTAACATTGTGTATAATTTTTTAATCATTCTTGTCATGTTACTAAGTTATAAAGAGTGTTAAGTAGTCATAAACTACCCTTATATGGTAACTAGCATGATTAATATTTCATCCAACACTGTTATTATTGTGTTACTTAATTACAAGCCAGTTTGTATTTTAAGGTAATTAAAATCTACTGTTTTTCATTTTAAAATGAACGTTTAAGATGTTTAATCTCTGATTTAAATCTCTCAAGCAATTTATTAATAAGTGGTGAAAAATATAGTAAGACTAACAGCTAGTAAGTTTTTAATAGGTAAATTATAGTACAAAATAAAATATGTTTAAACAAGAAAATAATGTTTTTATAAACATATGTGTATAATAAAAAAAGGTGGGTTATTGACTAAAAAGTTTTTGGAACTAAAAAATTCAAGAGGTAGAAAGATTTTGTGTGATGAGGCGTACATTTAGTTTTGACTGAAGGCTTTTATTTTTTTGTTTTGTTCAATTTTACCTCACATTGTTTGTTTTTTAAAATTGTAGAAAATTTTCAACTTTTTCTAATTTCCATTTTTTTATGACTTAAAAATTAATAGTTCTTGATTTAAACTAAATTTAGTGATATAGAAGTTGGAAAAGAAAATATCCAAGCTTTTTATAAGCTATCTATTCCATTTAAGGTTATTTTTTAAACTAAATTATACAAAATGAAATTTTCCTTTGCTCTGCAAGAATTTATTGCTCAAGGTGTCCCAACTCACACACAATTACTTCGCTCGTGTACAAGATATAAAAATAAATTAAAAATAAGAAATATTTATTTAGATACACTCTTTTTACTGACTTTAACAGTTTATATACATCGTGTGAAAAAAAACAGTATTTTTATTTTCAAGTATTCTGTTTCTGGAACACAAATTTTGACTGTGTAATCAATTCTACACCAAAAATGTCTAACACGCTATATGCCAACTATTATTGCTGGTATTCAAGGTATCAAAAGTATGCTAAAATATTCACTTACGATTAAAAGTGCAGATATGAAAAATAATATTTTGGCTTTAATCACTCTTAAAATAATTCCGTCACTGTCAGAGTCACAAATATTATAATAACATTTAATTAATTACCTTCCCATATAAAAACTGCTAATAGGAAAGTCAGATACTTAGTTTATTTTGGATACATATTTACTTATTTTACCTTAAAACGTATTGTTGTTTTTAAGTGCAATTAAGTAAATACTCGTATGTGTCTTCTAAAATAAACTTAATTGCTGACATACCCATTAGTACTTTTTACTATGAAAGGTAAATAATTACAAGTTACTATATTATTTGTCAGTCTAAAGGGTAACATAATTATTAAATTAATAAAATAAAACAAAATATACTTTGTTCATAGTCACTTTAATTGAATATTTACCCGTGACAGCTGTTTCGTAGTACAACTACATTTTCAAATGTAGTTGTACTACGAAACAGCTGTCACGGCTAAATATTCAATTAAAGTGACTATGAACAAAGTATATTTTTGTTTTATTTTATTAATTTAAAATGTACGGTCACAAAGTAACGGACGAAACCATAAATTCTTTAACATAATTATTTCAAAATAATTAGAACCAAAATATTATTTTTTCTTCACTTTTAATTGTTAATGGGTATATCAGCATCTTGCTGATATTTCACAAACTAGCTATAATTGACGGATAGGTATTATACATTTTTAATGTAAAATTTAATATAGTCGAAATTTATTAAAATATCCATTAAAAAAAGAACCACCTGACAATGAAAATTATTGAAGATATGCTCTCTATATTGGTTAGGCGGATTCATTTATTGGATGGTTTTTTCGTTGGGTACACGCCAGGAAAGAATGGGACCGCTTCGGTAATTAAATAAAAAAAATTTGGTTTTTTTATTTTGTTTCAGGCAACCGGCAAGTTCATAGGGGTCAATAGGGCTAAACAGGATCAGCTCGTATACCCCGGGACCAGGACCGAAGAGGTCCCATTCTTTCCAGGAGTAAACCCAACGAAAAGTCCATCTAATAAATGAAAATTATGTTTTTAAGACACATTGTATATTAACTAGTACTGTCAATAAAAAGTGTGTACGAATTAACATTTCGTATTTTAAGTTTACTTTTGTATCTCTTACAGAAGCGAAGTTATTTTGTGTATAAATAGAGTTGCAACATCCTGTTTGTAAAAAGTATGAATTGACTAGCTTTTTTTGTAACAATAATTATATTTGTATATTTGAGGTAATAATCTGTATAATATCTTTAATGCCCAATAATACAAAATATATTAAAAAGTATGTGCTATGATCTATTATGGCATATTGTATGAAGTTTATTGACGATACATTTGTGTTTTTTAATAATTTAAAATTTAGGAATAAAAAAATTATTTATTTTTCAATACCTGACAAAATAAAATATTATTTTATAATCCTATAATAATTATTTTTGGGACATATATAATAAATTTTTACACTTTTAAAATTAAAAACACCTAAAAGTTTGAAAAATTAAATAAATCAAAAATACAATTTAATAAATAATTGGAAAACAAAAAGAAAAGATTTTTTAATGCATAGCAGTTATAATATACTTTATACCTAATAATCCTAATAAAGCTATTATGTCAACAACAAAATAATCTAGCTTAACCTCTTCAGCATAAAATTTACAAATAAAGTAGTTTAGCCCTAAATCCACCCTTATCCAGCCCACTTAGATCCCTTTTAAGTCGACACAAAAGCCATATGTATTTACTAATATTTACCACATGGTTACCATTAGCAAATATTTGCCATGAATATTTTTTTAAATAGTCCAAGACCTAGTGTTAAGTATAATTGTTTAAAACCATGTACTTAATGTTGACATTTCAGACTTTAAAGTTTAAAAGTATCACTGTTTTGACTTTTACTTTCGACCCACGGGAGGAAAATTTACTTTTATAGCTAATCAGTAACTATTATAACATAAAACAAGGTGATTTGTATGTATTCCTTAAAAAACAATATTAGGTTTTGTGTTTTAAAGATTGTGCTAATATTAAATTTATTTTATTTTAACACTATTAAATCTCAATTACAAAAACCAAACCACACAAGGTACAAAAATGTTATTTATAAAATACCTCGTGAGTGTAATAAATTTTATATGGGTGAAACTTGTAGACCTTTAGCTAAATGCATAACAAAACATAGAACATACATCAAAAACACAGAATTTTTAAATCAAAAATTGATCAACATGCAATTAAAAACAATCACAGGTTTAACTTAAATGGTTTAAATATTTTAATAAAGGAAACTTGTCTAAAAAACGCAAAATTAAGGATAGTATGTACATATTATTAAATAATAAAGATAAATGTGTAGCATCAATATAATCTGTTAATTTAAATAACAAATAGTTACCTTTGCCTGATACAGAGGTGTCTTTAGGAAAACTCAAAGTATTATTAGTAATAAATACCCCAGCAAACTAACATCCTAAAAACTAAAGCTAAAATTTTACAATTTTAGACCTAAATATTAGTTAACTTTTAATTTGTTTAATTTTATTTAATTTTATATTGACAGCGCCAACGGTGGCAGACTTGCCACCGAAACGTCGATTTTTAGTTTTTTAGTTACTTATTTTAAATCTTTAGGGTTTTTTTTTAAATTTTATTTTAGAAAAAAGATCCGATTTGGCGTGTACCCAAATAATTACCATCTATTAAATAAATCCGCCGGAACAACACAGAACATATCTTTGATAAAAAAATAGTTACACAAAAGTTGTCATGTGACTTGCACTATCCATAAGATACTTTAATATTAAACACAATGGAGATTTTAAAATTATGCAACCAAAGATGTAATACATGTAAATACTCCGTTCAATCGTTATGGAAATTCTTAATAGTGGCTTTCGGTTATTTTTTTTAATTTGAAATATTAGTTTGCACACTAACATTTTAAAACTTAATTTAATTTTAACCGTTTGTTCTTCTTTTATACACAAAAATATAATTTTTAGAGTTTGTACATTTTAGGAAACTTTATAATAGTTTTATATGTTCCGACGCCACTGCTATAAGAAACATCCTATATACAAATGTTTCATATATTTTATTATTCTATATAATAGCCGATAGATACGCATTACAAGTTGTTCTGTGGAAGCTTTAGTAAGATATAAAGTAAATTAAAATCATAGGAGGTACTCTAAATCTCAACTTAACAAATATTCAACTTTGAGGCTCTATATACCAATGTTAAATTTTTAATTAGAAAGTTGAAATCTACAACATATCAATTTTTTAAAAAATTAACCGAAAGCCACTTTCCTTAAAAATTAAACGGAATCCTTATAGTACAGGTAGCTAATATAAATTAGATGCTTTAATAAAATTAAGAATTAATTAAAATCTCAGCAACAATGCAAAAAACCTTTGATAATAAATTGCGAAGGGTAGGTACCCTCAATTAGGCAATTATAGGTACCTGCAATAGGTACATGTATTTAATGTAGATTAGTGCAGAACTTATTAGTTTATTTTAAACAGAGCGTTCGTACAATACTCTAGCCAAAAATACCTTAGCAATTACTAAAACCTCTCTTCTGTGTTATAAGAAATTATAAAAATGACTGTGAAGGAAGCTGTTGAAGTAAAAAACGAAAACAAAAGTCGCAAAGTACTTCCAAGCCGTGAACAACTGGTCGCACGTCAATATAGACTTATCGGCAATAATGTGCTTCACAAAATCCTAAATTCCAAGATTAAGAAAAAGGATCCTTTAAGAAAAATTGTGCCCAAAATAAGATTTAAAGAAAAAGTTGGTCAGTATCTGGCAAATTATCACATGAAACTGTTACGTAAAGGAATAGAACCCAACATAGAAGATACTGAGAAAGAACTGGGAAGACGAATTACAGAAGAACTTCAAAAGTAAGGTCATATTTAAAACAGTATTTTTTTGTTCTGTTTTTAAATTTGGTTTAAAAAATGTAGTTCCCAATATTTCTTCTTTTTTTCTGCACATGACCAGGAATCATCACACAAGTATTAATAACCCCTTTTACATATTTGTTTTAACAAGTACGTATATATCAAAACAATGTATTGTTTTAATTGTAAATTGGATATTACCTTTAATAATCATTATTTAAAATTAGTTTTAATTTAATTTGTTCAGTAAATCGTAAGTATTAACAACGAATATTTATCTAGGAATTCAATTCACATTTTAATGCTTTTTATTATGTTTTTTAAATTATCAAAATACTATGTTAGGTTAAGCAGTTGACAATTTTTCTTTAATGTTTTAACTAGTTAAGTCGCTTTTGATCAGTTAATTAGATTTAGTAAACAAAACAACACCTTATTTGGGTTTTAATAAAAGAATTTAATATGTATTTAGAAAAACTTCTGTATATAGCATTTAAAAAATTATTATAACTACCTGTGATAACTATTTAGAATACAATAAATACCTTTTCATTTATAATTTAGAGTAATTTGCTAAATAAAGTGTTTAAAATATTTTTGGTGTATTATTTATTAGTGAAATAGGTACGCCTGTTAAGAAAATTTTAAAAATTAGGAGAAGCAGCTAAAAACATTTAAATAGCTTTTATACACCTAATTTACTAAAAAAATATAGGATATCTACTTTTAGGTAAAGAAAGAACAACATTTCTTACCCAATAATTTTGTTGCTAATAAATCGAGGACAATATTCCTTATTAGGAAAAGACAGGATGTCGTGATCGTGAATAACTTTAGAACAATAAAAGTTATCAAGATGTTTTTGCAAAAACCCTTAGATTTTTTAATTTTTGTTTTATCATGTCTATTTGGTTGTGACATTTCGCACACAAAAACAAAATGGCCGATTTTCCGGTATAGGACTGTTATTTCAAATTGAACACCATGTATATTTGTTTAGCATCCTAAAGTTAAATCTTTCCCCTTTAAAATAGTGTAATATATGTTATGGTTATTGCAAAAAATACTAAATTTATTAATTTTTAAAAAACTGACTCCATGGCAAGTAAGAGTGTTATTTGTCAATAAAAATTTTCTACATACAAGGTTACAGGAAACAAATACGGTATCAAAGCTTTAGAATATTCACAATAATAAAAAAGATTATAAAAAGTAATTTAATCTCAGTAAAACTATTATTTGATAAATAACGTATAGCTTAAAAGCCGTATTTTTTTCTTTAACCTTGTATGCAGAAAATTTTCAATGTCAAATAATGCTCTCAGATGCCATGCAATTTTTTAGAGATCAATAAATCCATTATTTTTGGAAATACCCATAACATATGTTACAATTTTATAAATTCAAAAACTGAATTTTAAGGTAGTAAAAAGAATATACAGGGTGTTCCATTTGAAATAACAAAGTTGCCCTATACCGGAAAATCGGCCATTTTGTTTTTATGTTAACGGAATGTCACAACGAAATGACAAGAATATGATAAAAAACTTTTTAAAAATCTAAGGCCTTCTGCAAAAACCGCATCTTAATAACTTTATTTGTTTAAAGATATTCGCGATCAAATAGGTTAAAATATAGTCGGACACCTAAAATACTTATGGGCCCTAAAATAAATAAATGTGTCTCTAATTAATGGACTTACAACGAAATGCTGGATATAAAGGCATTTTGGCTCAAATTATATTTATAAAATAGTATAAAATTAAGATATTTTAAAATACATATTTTGTATATATATGCGTGTCAAAATCAGCCCTTCTAACTTTTATATTTTTCGGTATTTTTTTTAAGTAAATTTAAGTACTTAAGTAAAACAAGAATAAAGCCCAGATTTTAGGCAGAAATAACAAATATAAATATACATTAAGAGTTAGGCGCCATTAAAAAAAAAAAAGTAAGTGAAACAGCAGGTCTTGTAACACATCATTTTAAAGCTCCTGATGGGTACTTTATAACTGTAGATTATAAATTCAATATCTTACCCACTGCAAAATGGCATTTCTTTAAAAATTTCATGAATGCCTAATTTAGATGGCCATATTTCAAAACTAATAAAATTAGATATAATAAATATGCTTTTTTTCTTAAACCTCTTTTAAAGTTCTTTTTACCGGTGATATTAGTAATAATATATAGGGTAGGACAAAAAAGTATATATATTTTTAATGGCTTTTACCCTGTATACCATTTCAAAGATATTTAAAAGACTTGAAAAAAATACCATAGAAGTATATCTAATTTTATTAGTTTTGGAAATATGGTTATCAAAATCAGGTATTCTGGTAATTTTTAAAGTACCATTTTGTAGTAGGTAAACGTATAGTTCTGTTTACGATCTAAAAAAGTGATTTAGTCTTGGGATGCAATAGAACTATAAAACTTTTTAAAATTACTGTGCAGGGCCGTACTATACCTAATAAAAAAATGTACTATTGCGAAAATGGGTTGGGATTTTAATAAACAAACAACAGTTTGCAGTAATACTATATTTTAACAGTATATAATACTTATATTTAAGAACAAAATAAAACACACCATATCTTACTCTATATCAACTTCGCTATCACTACTATCTTTCAAATTAATAATAATCTTCTAGGCTATTTATATGTATACAGTGCATTTTTTTAATACCCCTTTTTTTAACAAATTAATTCTAAAAACTGTGGGATATAAAATTGTTGCGTATATACTAAATTTTAGAGTGAAATTGAGAGACGAAAATTTCAAGATAGCTGCTGGCGGTAATATCTGTACTTTAAAATAAAAAAATAATATAATAATATCTTGAGCGTTTTATCTGTTGTATTATATAAATAAATTGGAACATCAAATTTAGAGACCCCTTATGATCGTATTTTAAACTAAGAAAGATATGCCTTTGGTAGCAATGAAGCAAAAAAGGCATATCAAACACGAAACAAACAGGCATGAAACAATATTATCCACGGCTTTTAATTTTTGAAATAGCTAAGAGCATCCGCCAAACTCCGGTTAACCGTGAACCAAATAAAGCATCTTAATCTGCGATAGTATCTTCGAAGATTTGGTGTTATAAAAGGTTCCTTTTGTACCCTTTTGTAAAAGGAAAACGAAACTTTTATATTGATAAATAGGCAAATCATTTTATGCTGTGCTTCACACGCATAAAGAGGGATTACTTTAAAGATTATAGAAAGGATCTTAGAGTTGTTAGTAGCCTATTTCTTGTTTAAAGTCTTAGTAAGATGTGTAAATATTGAGCTTTTATACTGTCGGTTCGTTGGCTTAATGCTGTTTGCTTTTAATCTAGCTTTGAATGTTTTTATATCACGATAACTGCAGAAATTGATGGTTTGAGATTATTATATGGTTAAATTTGAAATAAACTAATAAAGTCTAATATGCAATTTTTTTTGTTTTTTAAAAAATAACGCACATAGTACACAACGTAACAAAGCAGTAAGAAAACAAATGTTTCACTACTTAAAATAAAGCATTCCGTATTTTTTAAAACTTAACCCTTAAACGACAACAACAAATTGTTCATACATATATAACAACATGGATCGCATATGACCCCATAAAAAGTTACTAGTATTTTAAAATTCAGACAGCAAAAAACCTATCTAATTTTGTTTTTGTTGATTGTTTTGTAATAAAACAAATTATTTTTTATAGGAAAAGAAAAATCTATTTTTGCACATCTTCTCCAGATTCTCATAATTTTACTTCAAAGCATTACTTTTAAATTTCTTGCATCGATATGTTTTGTATAAAAGTGTGCTTTTAAAAAGTGTATCTTATTTTTATGTAGTTTTTTATTTGTATGAGTAACAATTTTATACAGCATGTTGTAAAAATCCAAGCTTCCTGCTTAGTTTTTGTGCCTTTAGGTTCAGAGAGATGCAGAATCCTTTTTTTTCCTGTCCGTGTATATTAAAAAAATGTACTATCTGTAACCACTCTTTCCATAAATAACTTTGTTGTAGATGTGCTAAAGGTACTTCATCGTCATAATTCATTTTCAATTGGTTTATTCACTATTTTGACTGCCTACACTTCTTTCTCTTTTTGTTCTTTACATTCACTTTCATTATCATTAAAGTTATAATTATCATTGTCAATATTCTTATTACTTTTTTCATGTCGTCTTTCAATCTCTTAAAGTTTATTTTAACTTAAATATTATTTTTTAATCGACATGTCTTTTTTATTACGCAAAGAATAATACAAGTCGCAAATACTTATAATTCAGGCAATAAACTTCTGCGGTATACATTTCTTGCTGTGGTAATAGTAACAGCCAAGCTACAAAGGTAGGTGTAGCAGGAAGATTATAAGACAACTTTTTCAAAAAATATATCTAAAATAATATTCGGTAGGGTAACGGGCAACCCCGTGTTGTCGCTTAAGGGTTAAAGTATATTTTGTGCAAGTTGGAACTTGACAAAGATAGTTTTATTTAAATCTCCAAAAATCAAGGTCCGTTTGTTTAATTTTTTTTTACAGAAGTTAATATTTATTGTAAAGAATAAATAAAAAGATTGGATTGTATACTTGTTTTTGTTCTATTCTGTAACGTTTTAAGATTATAGTTAGTTAAAATTAAAAAAAAATACACTAAAAGCAATTAAATTTGCAGTTAAAATTCTTTCAAAAAATATTATTTTTAACCTTTATTATTTTAAAAAATATGAGGTTTTCTACTTAAAAACTAAAATATTTTCTTCATCTTTTGACGCAACCTAAATAATGTTAAATATTTTTAAAATATGTCTTACCCCTACATCATCATCCAAATTAAATATCCAAACTAAAAATTGTAACAGTTGCAAAGAACAAATTATTTATAAATTAAAGTTTAAGTTAGGTCAATAAAACTATAAAACTTATATAAATATACCTACCTCCAGTTTTCTTAATGTGCATAAGTAATAAAGCTAATTATATTGAATAAAATACCTTAAGTAATTGGATAAGAATACTTAATTCAAAATATTTACATAAATGTGTTAATTAGTACAACGCTTTTGTTTATTTTGTGTTTTCTTTCCTGGGTACAAACAATATTAATATTCATCAAAGTTTTTTTTACTTTAATACGAGTCAAAAACAACTATAGCATAAGAGATGGTTAATCTAATATTTATGTTGTTATTGTTTATTATACCGGGTGACAACAAATTTACTTACTTACAGTATTAGACATGACAAAATAAAACTTGGTATAGGCAATTGGTATGAGAGGAGAAGAGTTTTTGTATATTTTTTGTTTTTGGTTACTTGCGGTTTAACCGGAAATTACATCAATTTTGAATTTTTACATGGAACACCTTGTATATTTTAAGATTGTTGGACTCCTGAGAAAATTCTAAAAAGGAATTTGACGATTCTAAAAGTTTTAACGATTGCTTTATTTTTGAAGAGCCATTTTTAATATTGCATCTAGTTAGCCGTGATCCTAATCTGATCGCAAATAAATAGGTATCGTTTAAATGGTCAAAAAAATCTTTCTTCTGAAAGTGATTGTGTCAAAAGGGTTGCTATTTCAAAAATAATAGTAGACACAAAAATGTCAATTTGTGAAATTGTTCTATTCCTATCTTTCATGCAAGTCAGCTAAATTTGACGATTGTATTTTTCTAAGGTCACCTGGATTTAAGGACATTAATTAAAGTCCAATCAGGGCCACCTAAATGTAATATTAAAAATGACTCTAAAAATTTAAGATTAAGAATTATCTCAGAAACTGAAAATGATAAAGTATACAGGGTGTTCAATTGAAAAAAATAAATTGGAGCTATTTCCGGTTAAACCGGAAGTGACTTAAAAGTAAAAATACGCAAACACTCCCTCTTCGTATACCATTCACCTATACCAAGTTTTATTTTAATATATTTAATACTCTAGAAGTTAGGGCTTGTTTTATAAATTCGTTGACACCCCATATATAGTTAGATCCATATTTATTTCATTCCTAAAGCGATGCCGCTAAGTACATAAAAAGTTATAAAGCAAATACACCCTTTTGTGAACAATGATTTATTGCAGCAAAAAATATACAACCTGACGACTACTCCACGCGTTACAGGTATTAGGGCACGCCAGAGACGAAATAAGAAGATGTTTTTTTAAGTACGTGATACGTGTTTTCGCAATATTTTTATTTATTGATCTAAAAAATAGGTGATCAGTCTCTATCCGAGGCAATGTGCATCGCTTTCAAAAATGAAATAAATTTGGTTCTAACTATAACTATAATATATTTGTATAGACGTTTTGGTTTTGTTTTTAAAACCATCATCGTTTCTACATTTTTAAAAACAAATCAGTTTTAGAGTAGAATAGGTCTTGAGGACATCGGGTATGGGCTTAACAAAAATAATGTTTTACGTTGCACATTTTTTGTTTTATTCAAAAAAATCAGTGCATGGCTTTACAGGATCTATTACATACTTTTCATTTAACTTTATGTATAAGTACCAAAGACTTAATCTTAAAAAATAAATTCTTAAGTTATTACCATTGTAGTGAAAAAGGATCAAGTTACGTTTATAAATGTTGTTATATTAAAAAAAAAGAACAAATTGCATTTGTTTTATTTTTGCGATTACCCTAAATGGCTATACTGTCGTTTATTATCCTTCTATAAATTTTTATTTGCGGTAAGTAGTTGAAAAGTCACAGGAAAAAAAACTTTTTGTTAAATTCATATTTTTATGGCGATAATATTGAAATTTATATATAAAAAAACATCTCAGTTATTAACAGATAAAAAATTATGATAATAAAAAATTTAAATTTACTTAAAAAAAGTTTAGTTATTATTAAAGCACAATTATTTTATGATATTTTGTTTTTTAATAGCTTTGTCGTAATTGTAAAAAAACTTTAAACTAAAATTATTAATAAATAAAACTATTAATGGAAATAATTTCCAAATAAAATATTTTCGGCAATACAGGAACGTTCTTGTATCCTAAATGTTTAAATAGGAGAAAAATTACTATCCAGACTTGACAAGATAAAATAGCAATTTTCCTAACAAGTGCGCAAAGTGATACTTACCCGCAAAAGCAGTTAGACGAACGACGCGAAGGGGATTTCGGATAATAGTCCAATTAAATAGAGCCTGAAATCACAATTTGGGGGAGTGAATGAATTTTGACATAAGTTACTTTAAAGTGTCTACAAACAAAAAATATTTAAAAAAATTTCAACCCCCGGGGAAGGGTGGAAAAAATAAATAAAGTGTTTTCTTGCAATTACTTTAAAACGGTTGGAGCTACAAAAAAAATTCTTAACAAAAGTTGTAACACTAAAAATAATAAATTAAAATGGTCTCTACCATTTTTTTCCCCAGATGACATTAGGGTTGCTAAAACTTAAGGGATGATAATTTCAATTAAAAAAATATATAACTGTTTAACAAATTCATGAATTTGCATTTATTTTTGACATAATTACCCTTAGAGAGTCTACAAACGAAGTGTAGAAGAGATTTTGTTTCAACCCCCGGAGAGGGGTTAAAAAAATTAATGTGTTTTTTGGAATTATTTTTAAATGGTGAGAGTTAGAGAAAAAAGTTTTTAACAAAAGCTGTACAGCTAAAAATTCTACATCAAAATGGTCCTTATCATTTTTTCTCCAGATGACATTAGGGTGGCTTAAACTTCATGTATTTGCATTTTTTTGACATAATTAACTTTAGAGTGTCCGAAAACGAAGTGAAGAAGATATTTTGTTTCAACCCTTCTGGAAAGGGATTGAAAAAGGGCAATAATTGTGTTTTATGGGAATTACTGTAAAACAATTACGTTAGACAAAAAATTTCTAACAAAAGTTTTAAAACTAAAAATTTTACATCGAAATGGTTTCCATCATTTTTCCCCAGATGACATTAGGGTTGCTAAAACTTAAGGGATGATAATTTCAATTAAAAAATCATAACTATTTAACAATTTCATGTATTTGCATTTTTTCTTGACATAATTAACTTTAGAGTGTCCAAAAACGAATTAAAGAAGACATTTTGTTTCCGCCCCTCTAGAAAGGGGCTAAAAAGGTAATAATTGTGTTTTATTGGAATCATTTTAAAACGGTTGGAGATAGAAAAAAAGTTCTTTAAAAAAATGTAGAGCTAAAAATTCTACATTGAAATGGTCCCCATCATTTTTTCCTTTAATGACATAAGGGTGGATAAAACTTAAGGGATGATAATTTTAATTAAAAAAATTATAACTATTTAACAAATTCATGTATTTGCATTTTTTTGACATAGTTAACTCTAAAGTGTCTATAAACAAAAAATAAAGTTGATTTTGTTTTAACCCCCGGAAAGTGGTTGAGAAAAAATAAGTTAAGTGTTTTTTGGAATAACTTTAAAACGGTTGAAGTAAGAGAAAAAGAATTCTTTACAAAAGTTGTAAAACTAAAAAAATTACATCGAACTGGTTCTCATCATTTTTTTGCAGATGACATTAGGGTTGCTAACACTTAAGGGATGATAATTTTGTTTAAAAGAAATTATAACTATGTAACAAATTCATTTATTTGCATTTCTTTTTGGCATAATTAACTTTAGAGTGTCTTAAAGCGAAGTGTAGAAGATATTTTGTTTCAACCCTCCTGGAAAGGGGTTGAAAAAAAATAAAAAGTTGCTTTCTTGGAATTAATTTAAAACGGTTGAAGTTGAAGAAAAAAATGGTATTTTGATAAAAGAAAAATGGTAGATTTTTATTAAATGGCTTAAAACAATGAAATTTTCGAACAACCAAAAAAAGGGCTCTACCGCAAATCAAGTTAAAAAGTGTTTATGTTGTTAGTGTTTAGTGTAAGACGATTATTTTTAAATTCTTATTCTATTTTCTACTGCTGTATTATTAAAAACTTAGTTTAGGATTAGTTAAACTCAACTGGGGGTTGAACCTACCCATTTAAAATATATTGCTGTCAAGTACATGCCTTCTTGACTTCATTTGTAGACACTTTTATGTTAATTATATACATATATATATATATATATATATATATATATATATATATATATATATATATATATATATATATATATATATATATATATAAAAGTGAAAGGTTCTTGAGCCTTGATATAAATACATTATTAAACGGTAAAGTTCTTTGGGCATATGGCTCATCAATGACTATAAAATTAATAAATAAAATACCCTGCAAGAATTCGGCTACTATGGTTGGTTGTTTAAAACTTACGGAGTCTCCAAAGAAAATGGAATACCCGGCCTGACCAGACGGTGACACGTGTTCGTCTTCGTTAAGACTTGTCAAACCGCTTCAGGTCGCTAGACGCCTTGATGAAGACCTGACTGACTGTAATATTCTCCGTCGTTCAGAACTAATAAATACAGACAGCAGTGCCATCTCACCAAGTAAATTTCTTGGTGAGATGGCACTGCTGTCTCTATTTATTAGTTCTGAACGACGGAAAGAATATTTACAGTCAGTCGGGTCTTCATCAAGGCGTCTAGCGACCTGAAGCGGTTTGACAAGTCTTAACGAAGACGAAACACGTGTCACCGTCTTGGTCGGGCCCGGGGTATTCCATTTTCTTTGGAGACTCCGTAATTTTTAAACAACCAACCATAGTAGCCGAATTCTTGCAGGGTATTTTTTATTTATTAATTTTTATAGTCATTGATGAGCCATATGCCCAAAGAACTTTACCGTTTAATTATTTATATATATATATATATATATATATATATATATATATATATAGACAGTCATGGACAAAAGTATGGAAAGAATATTTTTAAAAAGAAAAAAATTAAACATTCATTTTAAACAAACAATGTTCAGTATTTTGTTGAAAATCCCTTCGCCTTAATGACTTTCCTACACCTTCATGGCATGGAATCAACAAGAATTCGACACACATCGACTGGAATCTTCCGCCATTCATCTTGTAGAACTTCCCATAGATCATTTTCATTATGAATAATTCTTTGCCTAATTTTCCTCTCTAACTGCTCCCAAAGGTGCTCAATTGGATTGAGGTCGAAGGATTGCGAAGGCCATTCAAGTAAATCAACGCTCTTCTCTAAAAACCAATTTTTTACTAAATGGGATGAATGTTTTGGGTCATTATCTTGTTGATATCTCCACAACAGCGGCATTTCTTCTTCGGCATAAGGTAACATAGTATTCTGTAATATGTCGCGGTACATAAAGCGATCCATTTTCCCAGTTATTTTCACTATCGGACCCGTTCCAGACCTGGAAAAGCACCCCCAGATCATAACACTGCCACCACCGTGCTTTACTGTAGGCTTTTGATACTTGATATCAAATTTTTTCCCGACAGGTCTTCTAACAAACGATCTTCCATCAGAACCAAATATTTTAAATTTACTTTCGTCACTCCAAACCACCGTACCTACCCCAGTTTTGAGGTGTCCAATTTAAATGTCTCTGCGCAAATTGAAGTCTGGCCTTTCGATTCTTTTTGGACAGTAACGGTTTTTTGACAGCAACTCTTCCAAACAACCCAACTTCACATAGACGTCTTCTCACAGTTCGGGCCGTTATGTTTGTGTTGAAATGTCGACGAATTTCTGCATTAATTTGGGCGGATGACTTATGCGGATCAGCTATCGAAACTCTTTTAATACTCTTTTCAACATAGGGAGTAGTTTTTCTAGGACGACCTGACTTTGGCCGATTAGTAACGTTTTCTAGTAACCGAAACTTTTTTAGAATTTTTGAAACGACACCTTCGCTTAAGCCTAGATTTCTTGCTATAGTACATTGCTTTACACCCTGTCTTTTCAACTCGACAACTTTAAGTCGCAACGCTTCCGCCAAATACTTATTCTTGCCCATTCTTAATATGGTGCTGGTTATAGCAGTGATACAAATAAACTAATCCAATGATGTTAAATATTTAAAAAGGCTGATATGAAATAAACTTTCCATACATTTGTCCAAGACATAAACAAAAAACGCAGATAAGGTAGGAATGTCTATGGCCCAAAAAGTAAACATATTAAAATATTTAATACCTAAGCAGACCTATAAAATAAACGGCACAATTTATTGTTGTATACGAGGCGAGCTGAAAAAATGTTTGAAATATAAATATTTCCATACTTTTGTCCATGACTGTATATATATATATATATATATATATATATATATATATATATATATATATATATATATATATATATATATATATATATATATATATAATTAAACGGTAAAGTTCTTTGGGCATATGGCTCATCAATGACTATAAAAATTAATAAATTAAAAATACCCTGCAAGAATTCGGCTACTATGGTTGGTTGTTTAAAAATTACGGAGTCTCCAAAAGAAAATGGAATACCCCGGGCCCGACCAAGACGGTGACACGTGTTTCGTCTTCGTTAAGACTTGTCAAACCGCTTCAGGTCGCCAGACGCCTTGATGAAGACCCGACTGACTGTAAATATTCTTTCCGTCGTTCAGAACTAATAAATAGAGACAGCAGTGCCATCTCACCAAGAAATTTACTACTATATATATATATATATATATATATATATATATATATATATATATATATATATATATATATATATATATATATATAAATACATGAATTTTTTAAACAGTTACATTTTTTTTTAAATAATAATCCCTTAATGTAAAATTTTTAGCTATAAAACTTTTGTTAAAAACTTTATTCTCTAGCTCCAACCGTTTTAAAGTAATTTTAAGAAAACACTTTTTTATTTTCTTTTTAACCCCTTTTCGAAAGGGTTAAAACAAAATCTCTTTTAAACTTTATTTATAGACACTTAAAAAAGTTAAGTATATCAAAAAAATTGCAAATACATACATGAATTTGTTAAATACTTATGATACTTTTTTTACAGTTACCCTAACATCACCTGGAGAAAAATTATGAGAACCATTTCGATGAAAAATTTTTAGCTCAACAACTTTGTAAAGAACTATTTTCTCTTACTCCAACCGTTTTAAAATAATTTCAATAAAACACATAAAAATTTTTTTAACCCCCTTCCAGGGGGTTGAAACCAAATCTCTTCCACAGTTTGCTTTTAAGACACTCTAAAGTTAATTATGTTAAAAAGAAATGCAAATACATGAGTTAAATAGTTATGATTTAAAAAAAAATTATCTTCCCTTTAGTATTAGCAACCCTTATGTCATCTGCGAAAAAATGATGGGAACCATTTCGATGTAAAATTTAATTTTTTTTCTCAACACCTTTCCGGAGGGTTAAAAAAATCTACTTTATTCTTCATTTATAGACACTTTGGAGTTAACAATGTCAAAAAATGCAAATACATGAATTTGTTAAAAAGTTATAATTTTTTAAATTTAAATTATCATCCCATAAGTTTTAGCCACCCCAATGTAATCTAAGAAAAAAATAATGAGATCCATTTCGATGTAGAATTTTTAGCTCTACAACTTTCGTAAAGAACTTTTTGCACTATCGACAATCGTTTTAAAATTTTCCAATAAAACACATTAATTCCCTTTTTCAACCCCTTTCCAGCGGGGTTGAAACAAAATATTTTCTTTACTTCGTTTTTGGACACTCTAAGGTTAATTATGTCAAAAAGAAATGCAAATACATAAAGTTGTTAAATAGTTATTTTTTTAAAATTGAACTTATCATCCCTTAAGTTTTAGCAACCCTAATGTCATCTGGGGAAAAATGATGGGTACCATTTCGATGTAAAATTTTTAGTTCTAAAACTTTTGTTGGGATTTTTTTTCTTTAACATCAACCGTTTTAAAATAATTTTAAGAAAACACCCTATTTATTTCTTTTCAACCCCTTTTCGGAGGGTTAAAACAAAAACTCTTGTATACTTTGTTTATAGACACTTTATATGTAATTATTATCCCTTAAGTTTAAGCCACCCTTATATAATCTGGAGAAAAAAATAATAAGGATCATTTTGATGTACAATTTTTAGCTCTACAGCTTTTGTAAAAACTTTTTTTAACTTTACCCATTTTAAAATATATTTTCAAAAAACACATTAATTATTTTTTTATCCCTTTCCGGGGGTATTGAAACAAAATCTCTCCTACACTTCAATTGTAGACACTCTAAGGATAATTATGTCAAAAATAAATGCAAATTCATGAATTTGTTAAACAGTTATAATTTTTTTTAATTGAAATTATCATCCCTTAAGTTTAAGCAACCCTAATGTCATCTGGGGAAAAAATGATAGAGACCATTTTGATTTATATTTTTTAGTTTTACAACTTTTGTAAAGAATTTTTTGTAGCTTCAACCGTTTTAAAGTAATTGCAAAAAAACACTTTATTTTTGTTTTCAACAACAACGAAAAATATATATATAAAAAATAGTTTTAGCAACCCTAATGTCATCTGGGGAAAAATGATGGGTACCATTTCGATGTAAAATTTTAGTTCTAAAACTTTTGCTAGGAATTTTTTTCTCTAACATTAACCGTTTTAAAGTAATTGCAAGAAAACACTTTTTTATCCCTTTCCGAAAGGCTGAATTTTTTAAAAATATTTTTTGTTTGTAGACACTTAAAAGTAACTTTTTAGTTTTACAACTTTTGTAAAGAATTATTTTTCTCTGACTTTAACCGTTTTAAAGTTATTCCAAAAATACACTTTACTTGTTTTTTTTCAACCACTCTTTAAAGGTTAAAACAAAATCTACTTTATTTTTCGTTTATAGACACTTTAGAGTTAACTATGTAAAAAAAATAAATACATGCATTTGTTAAATAGTTATAATTTTTTTAATTAAAATTATCATCCCTTAAGTTTAAGCCACCCTAATGTCATCTGGAGAAAAATGATAAGGACCATTTTGAAGTAAAATTTTTAGCTGTACAGCTTTTGTTAAAAACTTTTTTCTCTAACTGTCACCATTTTAAAATAATTCCAAAAACACATTAATTTTTTTAACCCCTCTCCGGGGGTTGAAACAAAATTCTACACTTCGTTTGTAGACTCTCCAAGGGTAAAAATAAATGCAAATTCATGAATTTGTTAAACAGTTATATATTTTTTTTTAATTGAAATTATCATCCCTTAAGTTTTAGCAACCCTAATGTCATCTGGGGAAAAAATGGTAGAGACCATTTTAATTTATTATTTTTAGTGTTACAACTTTTGTTAAGAATTTTTTTGTAGCTCCAACCGTTTTAAAGTAATTGCAAGAAAACACTTTATTTATTTTTTCCACCCTTCCCCGGGGGTTGAAATTTTTTTTTAAATATTTTTGTTTATAGACACTTTAAAGTCACTTACGACAAAAATTCATTCACTCCCCCAAATTGTGATTTCAGGCTCTATTTAATTGGACTATAACCTTTAAGTGTGGAAAACACTTTGCGCAAGTGTTAGAACAATATTTTTCGATGAGTGTCGTAGAAAAGTAAAAACATACATTTATTTTTATTCTAATATCTCTCAACGTCAGATAGAATTTGTCAGTTTTGACTTTTATTTGTTGTTGCTTTAATAACCAGTAACATTTTTATAATAGTCAGATTGCGTGCGCAAAGTTTAACTTTGCGCACGCAAGTAGAAAAAGATAATTTCTTGTCCTGGTGACATTACTTTGTGGAAATATTGAAACGAACTGTCGTTGTTTTCGTTTAGAATACGCCCTTTTAGAATACAATGTATAGTAATTTGTCTAAATAATAAACTGTAAAATGCTAGTTAGCCCAAACGTAAATTCATTAAGACATAATTAGGCAAAAAGAAAAAGATACATTTAAATAAGTTACGAGAAAGAGATTGCATTATAACAACTCAAGTAGTTACCTCAAATTTACTACCATGCAAAACATCGTTGAAAATCAATGTCACACTGACGTCACGGTATATCCAAAATTCAAAGAAAAGTCGACATCTTATACGTAACTTTCCCAATACGTCACAAATTTGCTCCGTTCCGCACACTTCCCTAAACTGTCGGGTACCCTCTAATTTAATGACCCAAAGTTAACAAAAAATAACTCAAGTCAAAAGAATGGGCGATCTATTTAGACTAAAAAATGTTGGCAAAAGAACAATGTTATTTTATCTCGTCTTAAGCCTTAAGTAAAAGGAAATGTAATCATTCGAATTGATATGACAAGACAAAAGAAGAATTTCTCGTTAAGATGGCATCACTAATGTTTAAGAAAAGTTGCAGCCAAACTGTCCAACTTCTTAGTTTAGAATACCTATTCTTAATATACCCTTAACATTAACTTAACTATAATTAGCCCAAACGTAAATCTATCAAGACCTAATTAGACTAAAAGAAAAAGATACATTTAAGTAAGTTACGAGAAACAGATTACATTATAACAACTGGCTAACGGTAACTCAAGTAGTTATCTCAAATTTACTAGCATGCTAAACATCGTTGATAATCAATGTCACCCTTGTATATCATCCCTCTGGAGCCACGGTATGTCCAAAATTCTAAGAAAAGCCGTCATCCTATACGCAACTTCCCCAATACGTCACAAATTTGCTTCGTTCCGCCCACTTCCCTAAACTGTCAGGTTCCCACTAATTTAGTGACCCAAATTTATGAAATTTAACTCTTAGTTGTCCAAACTATTTCACAATTTGACTTTTAAAAATACTCTATGGTTTTTGACTATTTTTGAGTATCAAAAGTTCTATTATAACTCCATAGTCGAGAGAATGGGCGATTTCTTTAAACTAAAACTTTTCGCAAAAGAAAAATGTTCTTTTATCTCGTGTTAAGCCTTAGTCTGAAAACATATTGGAGCGATGAGAATAGCGGCGAGCAAATAGCGCGACGTTGCGTCAAAATCAAATACGTGCCTATAGTCTGTTTAAAGTCTTATGCTATGTCGGAATGATCTACTAATAAAATAAACCCTTAAAGATAAGAATATCCCTTGCAATCAAATGATTAACCACAATTTACGGAAGTTAAAGGAACAGTGTCCTATTATTACTTTCACAATAAGACTCTGCTCTCCCGACTACCGTTAATTGTTTAATTGGTCTTTTTTAAAAGGTTATTTTTATAAGTAGATTATACCGACGGAGCTTATTTCACTGAAAATTCTATACATAGTAACGCGACGCGATTGTCGCTCAAACTGGTCGCGTTACTATGTATGCATGCATTTAATTTTACGCGTTTGATTTTGACGCGATGTCACGCTGTTTTCTCGCCGCTATTCTGGTCGCTCCACTATATTTTTAGCCTTAAGGCTTTTTGTTACCTAAGTAATAAAATAAAAATATGACGAGACAAAAAAAATTCCCATTTAGACGGCATTACTAATGTTTATGAAAAGTTTCAGACAAAGTGTCCAATGTTTAAATTTACAATACTTTTTTAGGATACCCTATATTTTAATTTGTCTGGCTAATAAACTGTAAATTACTATAACTAGCCCAGACGTAAATCTATCAAGACCTAATTAGACGAAAAGAAAAAGATACATTTAGGTAAGTTACGAGAAACAGATTGCGTTATAACCACTGGCTAGCGGTAACTCAAGTAGTAATCTCAAATTTACTACCATGCAAAACATCGTTGAAAATCAATGTCACCCTTGTATATCATCCCTCTGAAGCCAAGGTATATCAAAAAATTCAAAGAAAAGTCGACATCCTATATGCAACTTCCCCAATACGTCACAAATTTGCTTCGTTCCGCCCACTTCCCTAAACTGTCGAGTTCCCTCTAATTTAATGACCCGAAATTAACGAAAACTAACGTTAAAAATGTCCAACCTATTTCACAATCCGACTTTTGAATATATTCTATGGTTTTTGACTATTTTCGAGTATCAAAAGCTCTATAAGAAAAGAATCCGAAGCAGAAAGGTTTGACAAAGGCTGGTCGAAGGCAGACCCATTGATAATAATACTTTTTACATTCTGACTCAGGTCGGTGTGGTTTTCAAAATCTTTCGAATGTGTTTTCTTTGCCACTACAACCTTTGGTGTTAAATATATGTAAAGAAACTTATTCAATTTGGCTTATAATGGTTATAAATTATGGCTTTTAGGAAATCGGTTTTGTCAACACGTGTGTGACGGTTATAGAATTAAGGAGATGCCTTTTTCTTGAATTAAACTTAAAAACGATTTGAATGGGATATTTCAGAATTGGTTTACTAAAGCTTTAGAAAACTCTAAAGCACTAACGGCCGATTGTTACAAGAAAGAGATTTAGTTATGGTTATAATACAAACATTAATGGTTTCTCAAATATTATTCTCTTTTGATATCCTTACTTTGTATGAGAGGTTACTAAGAAAAAGTATTTGTCAAGATTTTATTGGTAACGGCTTACGTTACCAAAATTATGGAAAAAGCTCCCTATTTTTAATGTTTTAGGCATAATTACATTCTGTAAAATATTAATAAAACAGGGTGATCTTGTGGTACAGTTGATTAGTTATAACTTGAGCCAGATATGATTTATTCTAAAAGCAAACCCCCAAAATAGGCTAAAAATCATAATATAAACAAACCCCTGTTGTGAACAATGACTTATTGCAGCAAAAAATATCAAACCTGACGAGTTTCTGCTTCCTTACGCCACGAGTCAGTTTTTATGGCGGGACAAAGACGAAACACGTGACGACATGATACGTGTTTTAGCCATGTTTTTTTATTTGTCTAAAAAATATGATATTAGGCTCTGTCAGAGGCTATGTGCCTTGTGTGTGTGAACTTTAATATTTCAAATGGAAACCACTACTTTAAGCCTTAAACTTAAACTCAATACTTGTTTCTTAATTTCTTAATCCTTTTTGTTAATTATATGCTATCTCTAAACCTAATAGTTTTTAAGTTATAAATAGTTAAAGGTTAAAAAAATATTCTCTTAGCTATTTTTAATCGCTTAGCGTTCTACTATTAATATATTAAAAACTATTAGGTTCAGAGATGGGATATAATTAACAAAAATATTGAGAAATAAGTATTAACTTTAAATTTCAGGGTTAAAGTGGTGGTTATCATTTAAATTATTGTTCAATAGGTTAGGTTATTGTTCTTATTTTATAAATTATTGTTCTATAAGTTCTATACTACCGAAAGTCAATTTATGTGGCACTTCCGGTAAAACCGAAAATTGTTTTTACTGTATTAGGTTATAATGTTTAATTCATATGTATAAAAAAATAGGATAAGCCCTTTTGTACTATTATTTGTCTTTTAACAAATCGATAAAAATGGCGGTTCACATGACATTTTCGAACGATATTTTCTTTTAAACTAATTAAGATAGGTAAAACATATGGTACATGTATTTTTTGGAATTGCCTGTAGAATTAATTGTTTTAAAAACATATAGGGTGTATCATTTAAAATAGCAAAGTTAAGAGCACTTTTGGTTAAACCGGATGTGCCACATAAAATCTAGAACATCAGAAATCTGCATTCTATTTAACCATATATTCGATCAAAATTTAAGAAAATGACAGGCTTGCTAGTAATTTCGTGGGCACCTGGTATAACATACTTAAACTCATGCATCCCTATTACTGGCTCTATCATCTTGTTGTTCTAAATATCGATCACTACATATTGAAACCTAATAATGCATGTTTGGTCATATAATGTCCCTTGTACTTAAAAATCTTCAGCATTTTATATGAAATGTAATATTTTAATCCTAGTTCTACATTTAACTTCACCCAAGCAAAAGGTAAAGACATATTACAAATAACAACATCCGAAAATAGAAAAATATTTCTATTATCAACGTCTAAAAATATCAGATTCAATTTTGTTCGCCTGGATAACTGTTTTAAAAATAATTCCTATACAAACATATCATCTAATCTCCTTTTGGGTCGCCAATATTACCCAAGTCTACCGAAATATTACACAAAATATTATGTTACACGAAAATAGTTAGTTATGGGGGCCTTTGTATAATTTTTAGATAAACATGTGTCATCTGCTCGCTAAGGAAATGTCAAAAAATTTCGATAAGATGCACTCAACCGTCTTTAAGTCTCCTTTTTCATATCAAACAACCAACAAATATGCTTAAATCAGGTAGAAAAGATTATTTTGTCGAATTAAAATATAGTTTTAAAAGAAAAATAAATATGCAGAGCTTCTATAGTAATAGGGTCTTCTTTTGGACAGCTTTTAAAGTAAATATTTGCACTTTGTAGTAAGTTGATCGGATATCAAGATATTTTGGCAAGATAAGTGGAAAATACTTGTGCAAATGTTTGTGAATTCATTGATTTTGGTTTTGATAAAGGGCAAATGGTTTTATTGTGTTTTATTGCATTGATGGATACATTGCTTAGAGTTATTCTGCAAACAAGAGTACCATTACGGCGCCCAAAGTGTGGTTACTTACCCTATTATGCATTCCTTGACACAATAAGGAAAGGTTTTATAATTAGCCATATAGACCCCTCTTTTTTTAATATGTTTTGCCATAATGGCTCCCAGCAGCCAATTTTTTAAACCTTGAGCTGTCAATTTTACTCTAAAATATAGTATATCTTAATTATATTAGTATAATTAATTTTATTTTCTTAGGATTCAATTTTTTACATTTTTTTTCACCCTTTCGGGGTCATCCCACCCAGGTCCGACGACCGCCCCCTAGGTGGTGCACTGCAGCCTGAAGGCTTATTGTACCTTGACCCCTACTCCTTCTCATTCACACACCATTTTTTACATTGATCTGTGCAAAAGATAAAAGGGAACATTAAAGAAACACACTGTATACTAGAATCTATTGACCTGAAGAGAAACACTTAGGTAAATATTTTTTTTATTTTGGAACACGAAATAACTACGTCTTGTACAAGATACAAAAATTAACTTAAAATAAAAATGTTCATTTCTTTTATTAACAGTACCAGTTAACATAAAAGGTGTTTTAGAAACAGAAATTTTGATGTCAAGTAGGTTTTTTTAATGAAACACCCTGTATACAGGCTGATTCAAAAATCGATCCATAGTCATAGATTTTTTTTTATATTTAACACACCGTGGTTCAAAACTAAGACGTTTAGGACATATGTTTATATGAAGTTTTTTTCTATTTTCTGTTGTAGAATCGCCCCAAAGTTTGTCGGTTGAGTTAGTGGACAATTCTGTATGTATGTAGGTAATTTGATTGAAATTGATGAAAACTTTGATGTCTATTGGTGCCTAAACGGGGAGGTTTATCGACTTTAATAAAGAGTACCTTTTATTTTTTAAGTTTTGATTGTCTATAAAATGGCGCCCCAGCTATGATATCTGTCAAAATAAAAAGTGCTTTCTGGCGGTATTTAAAAAAAGTACTTTTTGTCTTAAAATTTTAGAATCTGCAAAGCTCCATTTGTGTGCCAAATGTCAACTGGATTGGTTAAAAATTAATGCATTATGGTGAAAACCAAAATAAAAATTGAACTTTGACGGCTTGTAACTCGAAAACGAATTATATTTTGAAAAAAAAAATTATATGTGAAGCTCTACCCTTATTTTGCTTAAGTAGAATCACCTCTTTTTTTTCCGGATCGATTTTGAATCAATTCTGTATATTAACAAATTTAATCCTGTATTAAATTCCACATGTGGGCCGTATTACACACTATACGTCAGAAGATCGAGGTTTTTGAGATATTCAGTTTGTTGATATAGGTACTCTTTAACAATAAAAAGTGAAGAAAGAAAAAGTATTATTTTTTGTTTAAACAATTTTTAAATATAGGGCCGGCCCGAGGTATATAATTTTCCCTTCATTTATAAAAATTACTTATAGGTAAGTCACCTATTTAGTTTCTTTTAGACACATGTTTACTTTCACCTAAGCACCAGCCATAATTGACGTATTACTGTTTTAAGTGAAATTAAGTAAATATGTGTCTAAAATAAAATAAATTGCTAACATACCTATTAGTACATAATTAAAACCAAAATATTAGTTTCGTTTTTCACTTTTAATTATTATCGCGTTTATCAGCTATACTGTTGATATCTCAAAAACCAGCAATAATTGACGTAGAGTGTGTTTTACATTTTTGATGTGAATTTAATACAAAGTTAAGATTTGTTAATATATACAGGTGTTCTATTGAAAAAATTATTTTGACATAAATATTCTATTTTGAGACACCTTATATTAACTGATACCGTCAATAAAGGGTGTATCCAAATGAACATTTATTATTTTAATTTTATTTTTTTATCTTGTAACAAGAGCGAAGTTATTTTATGTATAGGTAGAGTTTTGGACACCCTGTATGGTTTTAATAGAAAATAAATATGCAGAGCTTTTATAGTAGAAATAGGTTCCTCTTTTGGACAGCTTTTAAAGTAAATATTTGAACTTTGTAGTTAGTTGATCGGAGATCAAGATATTTGGCAAGATAAGTGGAAAATCCTTGTGCAAATGTTTGTGAATTCATGGATTTTGGTTCGGGATAAAGAGCAAATGGTTTTGCTGCGAGCTGTGAGCTGCAATTTTTGAAACCTTGAGCTGTAAATTTTACTCTAAAAATATATATATATTTATTAAAAGGTAAAGTTCTTTGGGCATATGGCTCATCAATGACTATAAAAATTAATAAATAAATAAAAAATTCCCTGTAAGAATTCGGCTACTGGTTGGTTGTTTAAAAATTACGGAGTCTCCAAAAGAAAATGGAATACCCCGGGCCCGACCAAGACGGTGACCCGTGTTTCGTCATATATATATATATATATATATATATATATATATATATATATATATATATATATCTACAGTGGCAGCAAACTATACGAGAAATTTCAAATATTATTACAATGATACTTTTGTGTAGTAACATTGTAATAAAATTTGAAATTTCTTGTATACAGTTCTGTATAAAAATTATTAAATTGTTTTTTAAGTATCGTTTCCAATTAGTTTGCCGCCATTGTATATATATATATATATATTATATATATATATATATATATATATATATATATATAGTATAATTCATTTTATTTTTTAGGATTCAAGTTATTTTATGTTTTATAATATGTAGTGTGTATAAGTAGAGTTTGGACACCGTGTATAGTTTTAAAGGAAAAATAAATATGCTGAGCTCCTATAGTAATAGGGTCTTCTTTTGGACAGCTTTTAAAGTAAATATTTGCACTTTGTAGTGAGTTTATCGCAGATCAAGATATTTTTTCAAGAAAAGTGGAAAATACTTCTGCAAATGTTTGTGAATTCATTGATTTTGGTTTTGATAAAGGGCAAATGGTTTTATTGTGTTTTATTGCATTGATGGATGGATGGCGTTATTCTGCAAACAAGAGTACCATTACGGCGCCCATAGTGTATTTACTAGGGCTGGCAAAAACCGGAAAAAACTAAACCGGTATTAACCGAAAACGGTTTTTAAAAGCGATACACCGAAATTGATTTTTAAAACCGAAAACTGAAGGCGCATTTACATATTTGCCGCCAAACCAAAAAAAAGTCCTCACTTTCATTTCTTTTAATTCTACGTACTAAATAAAATTCGAAATCCACAATTTATAAGTACAAATTTTGCCGCCGCCATAGCCTTCAGCCTACTCAGCCTTTTGGTAAATACGCCACTGTATAAACCGCAATCAACCAAAAACCTATTAATTGATATTCGAAGAACCGCTTTTCGATATTGGTCCGATTATCCAAAAAACCGGTAATCGAAAACCGATTATCCGAAAAACCGGTATTTCATAACCGCTTTTTAAAACTGGTGAACCGATATTCGAAAACCGGTTTCGAATACCGGTTAACCCGTTTTCGGTTTTGGCCAAAACCGCGGTTAACCGGTTAACCGAAAAACCGGTTTTGGTTGCCAGCCCTAGTATTTACCCTCTTAAGCATTCCTTGACACAATAAGGAAAGGTTTCATAATTTGCCATATAATAATTTCCCAAGATGGCGCCCAGCAGCCAATTTGTTAAACCTTGAGTTGTCAATTTGACTCTAAAATATAGTATATCTTAATTATATGAGTATAATTAATTTTATTTCTTAGGATTTAATTTTTTACATCGATCTATTCAAAAGATAAAAGGAAACATTAAAGAAACACACTGTATACTATAAGCTATTGGCCTGAAGAGGAACACTTTTGTAAGTTTTTTTTCATTTTGGAACACGAAAGAACTTCGTCTTTGTACAAGATACAAAAATTAAGCTAAAATAAAAAATGTTCAATTGGATACACACCTTTAATTGACAGTACCAGTTAATATACA
This sequence comes from Listronotus bonariensis, assembly GCA_014170235.1. NCBI lineage: Eukaryota > Metazoa > Arthropoda > Insecta > Coleoptera > Curculionidae > Listronotus > Listronotus bonariensis. The sequence continues at coordinate 149,043 of JACEGR010000423.1, forward strand.
GGGTGTTTTAAAAACAGAATTTTTATTGTCAAGTGGGTTTTTTAATGAAACACCCTGTATATATATAAACAAATTTTAACTCTGTATTAAATTCTACATAAAAAATGTATAACATCCTATACGTCAATAATCAGTGGTTTTAAAATATCCACAGATAAAAAGTACTCATTAACAATTAAAAGTGGAGAAAAAAAAGTATTATTTTTGTTTTAATTATTGTTAAATACAGGGCCAGCCCGAGGGGTGAGCCGGTGAGGCGACCGCCTCAGGCGGCATGTTTACAGGGGCGGCAAAATGATCGGACAGGGGCGGCAAAACAATCCGCTTTAATATCTTTTTTTGCTCATCAAAATATGTGTAAAGGAGGAAAGAAGATTAAAGGAATTAAGTAAATATGTGTCTAAAATAAAATAAATTGCTAACATACCTATTAGTAGTTCTTACAAGGAATATACAGGGTGGCTCGAATTCGACGCTCATCATTGGGATTTCGGAAACCGTTAGAGATACAGGATCGGTTAAATGAAGGCAAAGTTGCGCAATTTAATGCTCAATAAAATGCCGTTTTGCGTTTTAAAAAATTCCGAGTACTTCCGAAGATATTAAAAAAACCAGAATTTTCAATTTTGGTTTCTATTGTTTCCTGGCTATATTTGTTAAGATAACATAAAATGAAAAACACGTTTTCATGGCCACTTTTTCTGCTCTATAATCCAGTGTGATTAAATATTGAATCTGACGTTTCGGCTTCTGGCGACCATCATCAACTTATTTTTTTAAATACGGACCTGATATTTTTTCAACTTAATTAAATCCTTTCATCACTCTTAAAACACTATATATTGCCACTTTGATATTTGCCGACGTTTCGTACAGAAAATTTCATCACCAGAATATTGCATATTTATTTAACCATAATACGGCCCTGAACTACATTTTTAGGTAAAAAGGTAAAAAAAAGAATAAGCTTATTACATATTCAAAATGTTTTATTGCAACTCATTGATATCTAACAGCGTAAATTACTTTATTAACAGGAACTAACCAGCAGGTACGAATTCAAGGGAGAACTTCATTTAATGTATGGATTGGTATGTGGAGGAACAAAATTATTGGGCCTTTTGTTTACGAAGGGACCTTAACTTCCGAACGATATCTAAATTTGATTAGAAATGATGTCTTAGACGTCCTAGATAATCAACCTTTGGCAGTATTTCAAGAAATATGGTGGCAGCAAGACGGAGCTTCTGCCCACAATGGAAGGGAAGTAGCTCAATTCCTTTACCATATATTTCCTAATCAATGGTTTTGGAAGATGGCCCTCTAGGAGCCCAGATCTAAGTCCTCTAGATTATTTCCTTTGGGGATATCTTAAGAACCGTTTATTTAAAAATGCACCTCACGACCTTTAAGTACTACAAAATTTTGATAAGGGAAGTCGCTGCCATTCCTGCGAGAACAATTAATCGAGCTGTATTAAGAATACAAAGCAAAGCAAGAAAATTCATCGAGGCGGAAGGTTATCTCTTTGAACACTTTTAATAGTGATTAAATTATGTTTATTTTTAATATGGGCATCAAGATAGTATTACAAATTGTTTATGTAAGCTGATTTGTTGTCTACCTTTTGTTTCTTATGTCTAATATTCATGAAATTTTCGGTTAACAAAGTAATTTCCGCTGTTAGATATCAATGAGTTGCAATAAAAAGATTACGAATATGCAATAAGTTTATTCTTTTTTTTTACCTTTTTACCTAAAAACGTAGTTCAGGGCCGTATTATGATTAAATAAATATGCAATATTCTGGTGATGGAATTTTCTGTACGAAACGTCGGCAAATATCAAAGTGGTGATATATAGTGTTTTAAGAGTGATGAAAGGATTTAATTAAATTGAAAAAAATATCAGGTTCGTATTTAAAAAATTAAGTTGATGATGGTCGCCAGAAGCCGAAACGTCAGATTCAATATTTAATCACACTGAATTATAGAGCAGAAAAAGTGGCCATGAAAACGTGTTTTTCATTTTAAGTTATCTTAACAAATTTAGCCAGGAAACAATAAAAACCAAAATTGAAAATTTCGGTTTTTTCGAATATCTTCGGAAGTAATCGGAATTTTTAAAACGCAAAACGGCATTTTATTGAGCATCAAATTGCGCAACTTTGCCTTCATTTAACCCATCCTGTATCTCTTACGGTTTCCGAAATCCCAATGATGAGCGTCGAATTCGAGCCACCCCTGTACATATTGTTGATATCTCAAAAACCAGCAATAATTGACGTATAGTGTGTTTTATACTTTTGATGTAGAATTTAATACAAAGTTAAGATTTGTAAATATATACAGGGTTTTCTATTGAAAAAAATTACTTGAGCATAAATATTATATTTTTAAGACACCTTGTATGTTAACTGATACTGTCAATAAAAAGTGTGTATCCGAATGAACATTTTTTATTTTAGCTTAATTTTTGTATCTTGTACAAAGACGAAGTTCTTTCGTGTACCAAAATAAAAAAATCTTTACAAAAGTGTTTGTAAAGATTGTATTTTATTTTTTATCTTGTACAAGGGCAAAGTTGTTTTATGTATAAGTAGAATTTGGACACCCTGTATAGTTTTAAAAGAAAAATAACTATACAGAGCTTCAATAGTAAAAGGGTCCTCTTTTGGACAGCTTTTAAAGTAAATATTTGCACTTTGTAGTTAGTTGATCGGAGATCAAGATATTTTGGCAAGATAAGTGGAAAATACTTGTGCAAATGTTTGTGAATTCATTGATTTTGGTTCTGATAAAGAGCAAATGGTTTTATTGTGAGTAAAAAGCGTTGATGAATAGATTGCTTAGAGTTATTCTGCAAACAAGAGTACCATTACGGCGCTCAAAGTGTAGGTACATATTTACCGTAATCAACATACCTTGACACAATAAGGGAGGGTTTCATAATTTGCAAATTTACATTGTCTTTTAAAACAGCAGCTGGTATTTTAGTATTTACACAGTAAGTTGATGTTTGATAAAAGTTGTGAATTGTTGCCTGGCGAACTTAGCTAAATCTGTCTTCTAAATATCAAAACTAACCGGAAATAACCACAAACGTATTTGTCAAATTTATTTAATTTTATATACAGAAGCAGTACGCTGCCAAATTTAAGGGAACGGTCCTTGTGGAATTAAAAAAATTATAAACATAGATGTGCGGGATGTGTTGAACTGGTTGAAATTGTATTTCTAGATATAAACATTTTATTATTACATACTTATTTCTAAACAAAAATTTAAATAATCTGTAAAAGAAAAATATTCGTCGATGCTTTTTGTATGATCCAAATACATGCAATCATGTGATTTTTTAAAATTATTTGAAAAACTTAGAAAGTAGAAAAGCTGCATCTTTATTTTAATATGTAAATGTGTTGTTTTACCTAAAAACTAAGACATAAGACGCACCCAAATATAGAGTGTTTTCCTTTAATCCTCCCCTTTTATATTTTGAATAAATAAAATTAAAACATTAAAACTTTAGGAAATGAAATTGATGCGTAAATACTATACAGGGTGTAATTCAATTGATGGCTAAAAATAAAAGGTATGATTCATTAGCTTATTTAAAAAAATTATCTGAATATATTTTTATGTCCTAAACCTTTTAAGTTTTACAGGGTATTAAAGTTTTAAGAAAAAATCGTTTTCTTATAATAACTTTAAAACTGTTTGAGATTTTTTATAAAATTTAAGATGCACCTACTAATTACCAATAGGTATTTCTTAATGTAAAAGATTTTTAATCACCTCTACCAGTGGCGTCCGAAGGAGATGTATACTAGGGATTTTTCAAAAAAAAAATGTTGTACGCCATTGCTTTTTCAAAAATAAAAATTTGTTTTAAAATTCCCATTTATTTTGCAACAAACTTGATCTCTTCAGTTTTCTTGGCTTGATGCACCGTTTTCGCGTAAAAAACAAAAACCGTTTTTAATGCATTTTTGGTTAGTTCTGGTTAGCCCCTATTTTCATTTTTTTACGCGAAAACGGTGCATCTGACAAAAAACTCGAGAAGTCATTTTTTAAGTAAATAACGAGGATTAAAAAAAAAATTTTTGTTTTTGGAAAAAGCAATGGCGTAACATAAGAGGTTTAGAACATATGTGTATATGAACTTTTTTCCTAAAATAGGTTTAGACTCAAATACTGTAATTTTAGCCATTAATTAAATTACACCCTGTATTATTTAGTGCAACTTACAGATGAAAATTTTAAGATGTAATTACCCATTCCGGTAAGTAATTATTAATTTTGTAACTTTTTAATAGATAAAGGTCACTCATATTCTCTAGTCTTAAAGAGCTTGTCAGGAGCTTTAAAAGGATGTGCCATATAGTTCTTCCTAATATTTTATTCCAAGATGGCGTCCAGCAGTCAATTTTTAAACTTTTATCTGTTAATTTTACCCCAAAATATGGTATGTGCGCAATAATTTTATTTTCTTAAGTTTCAATTTTTTTTACATTAATCTATTCAAAGATAAAAAGAAGAAACATTAAAGAAACACACTGCATATTAGAAGCTATTGGCCTGAAGGGAAACACTTCGGTAAATATTTTTTTCATCTTGGAACATTAAAACAACTTTGATTTTTTGGTAACCCCTTCATCCCTGAGATAGTTTTAAAAGCGAATCCTTCTCACATTGCCTATGTGTTATGTTATTTAGCTCAACCGGTATAGACACTGCATTTCAATTCTCAAGTGTCGTCCAGTCCCTATAATATTTCAAGCAGGTATTTGTCTACTTCCGAGTTTAGAGCAAGTCATTATGTTCTACACGCACAATCAATACTGGTCTAATAAAGTTAAGCATGACTGGACTACGAGACGTATAAGCAATATCATTAAAAGAGGTGCTATATTGATTATAAGGATATTTATAAATAAATTAGGGAGGTAAACAACTTCAGAGGCCAAAAACATGGCCAAACTTTAATTGTTTTCTTAGAAACTAAGAAACATAATGAAATGCAGTTAAAGGCCTTTTATTTTTTGAATATTTACCAGTACCAGTTACCGTAAAATAGAGTATGTCCATTCAGGGTCATCAAGAACTGGGACGGGCCCCGGGGTGCTAAGTCATGCGGCCCCAGCAGTTCAACAATTCAAAGGTTACAAAAATAAGTGAAATAAATATATTACACAATAACTAACTAATTAGCCTTTAGAAAACAATTATACAGTAATTCCTTGTTCAAAATAAAGGGTAGTTTGTTTTATAAACATGGGGAGGAATCTGATTTTTTTTTCAAATTTTAATTTAATTTTATAGTCAAATCACAAATTTTGCAAAAATTTCCAATTTTTTCTTATAATATAAGGCATCTTAAAGCCTTACATAAAAAAATGTAGAATCAAAAATTTAAACTTGTCATATTTTTTTAAATATAGATAATTTTTTAAGTTTGGAATTTGCCCATAAAATGCAAATAGAGGATTTGCGTTTGAAACTTTCTCTAGTGAGGGAAGGTAACCAAAAAATATTTATAATTTTTAGCACATTTCCAAATAAAAATTTTCTTTGCCAAAGTATTTCTCGTTAGGCCAATAGCTTAAGGCATATGTATATTTTCAGATTATAGTGTAAAATGTCAATGAGCTAGACATCGTAGATGCTTATTCACCGAAGAAAGAGCCAAGACAATTTAAATATGCCAATAAAAAACTCCACGGTTGGTATCTGAAATTGTTTGTTTTATGCTCACAGGTCTCATCCAAGGTGAAAAAATTACTGTAACAAGCTAAAGTAGCCTTGAAAACAAGCAATTACCATTTGTTATATAGGGCATCTGCTTCCAAACAGCAAAGGATAAAGCGTAGTTCATTAATTTAATGTAACAACTATAAAACATTCGACTTGGTTTATTATCCTAACTTTTTTTTAATTTAACCGTGTACTTGAATTAAATCTTGTGTATGTACAAGAATGGGAGGCAGGTGCAATGCAGTGATTTAAAAATGTATTTTCTATAAGGCAGCGAATTTTTGCTTTTATTGCATTAAATGGCAAGAGATATAATCACCACTTTATTTTTACGAGTCCCAAGAGTTAAAAAAATAACTAATTATATCTTGGTAACCAACCTCAAAGATTAAATATTTTTAGATTCTAGTAATTAATTTTGCTGGGGATATTGGTTATAAAGCAATGAAATTTATTAACAGAGGTTCCAATAAATTATATTATTAAGTTGATAGTTGTCAGCTATACGAAGCGATAGAAATTTTTACTATAATAAATTTAAAGTAGAAAAACTACTTTTAAAACAAGCTTTTTTTCAGTTTCAAAGAAAAGGTTTATTTTATTCTTTTAGTGCATTTAAATTAAAGCTTGTTTTAAAAATAGTTTTTATTTATTTTTTAGTTTTTAGGTATCAGGTTTCTCAGGCTGCTGTCCTAGTTAACGCATCATTGTTGCAAGGTGCTTTTTCGGTTAACTTTAAATACTCTAGCTGCAATACAAGGGCTCCTTTTAGTTGATACTTATGTAGTAGAAATGCATAAAAAAACTTGATCTGCGATATTGGATTGATGTCACTTTATCTTCTGAGCAAGCCCTTTTCTTTGATAACCATAATGTAGCAGTGCATTAGAAATAACTAGTACGCCATCTTTAGAAGTCCCACATATTGGATTAGTACTGACGTCTTATTATTTTTTAACTTATTCTTAGCAAGTCCTTTTATTTGATACCCATATTGTAGAAATGCATTAAAATGAACTCTTCCGCCATCTTAAGGGTTCCGCCATGTTAGATTAAGAATGGTGTCAGTTTAGTTTTCGAGTTTCTCTTAACAATTCCTTTTATTTGATACCCATATTGCAAAAGTGCATTTTAAAAGTCCACCATCTTGTGTGTTCCGCCATGTTGGATTTAGAAAGATATTGCTCTTTTTTCGAGTTAGTCCCAGCAACCCCTTTTATTTGATACCCATATTGTAGGAGTGCATTAAAAGTAACTAGTCTGCCTGAGTGTTCCGCCATGTTGGATTTTAAGCGATGCTGATTTATTTTTCAAATAACTCTTGCATGTTGAGCCCTTTCATTTCATACCCATATTGTGGAAGAGTGCGTTAAAATAACTTGTCCGTCATCTTCGGGGTTCCGCCATGTTGGATTAAGAATGACGTCACAAAGCTATTTAAGCAATATACGAGTATACCAAATTCCAGCTTAATCTGTTAAAGATAAATGCTTTAAAATCGGGTTGCAAAATATTTTTTTATGCACATGTGAATACTTTAATAACAAAATTTAAAATAAGACCTATACAGGGTGCTCAAACCATGCACACACAAACTATTTTTATAGGCATATATGGGCACTTTAAAACAACGGTTAAAACTATAAAAAATTAAACATAGTGGTTAAAAAATCATAAGTAGTCTATTTTTTAGTTTGGAAGTACAAACAAGTATTCTCAGCGATTCCTAGATCACAAAAGTAAGGTTTTTAAAATATTAGCATAATTCATGTCAAAATAAAAACCTTATTTTCCGATATGAGACAACTTTGTTTTTTTAATAGAACACCCTATATATTTTTTATTATTGTTCCGTAACACCTCGTATAAAAACACTTCTCTTCGGTTTTATACCTTTTATTAACAATGTAACGTAACGTAACGACAAAATCTTAAGTTGTCAATGTCGCGAAAAGAACAGTACAAAAGTCGAATCTATACTACTTTAAAGAAGGTTTCCGTCGCCCTTTTATAGTAAGATGAAAAAGTAAAGAATGATCTAGGGTTTTGAAGAAATATCGCAAAAATTCTATAGTACACGATAGCATAAAAGTTCTCAATGGATAAATCGGGCGTTTTCGCAAAACTTCGAAAGTGATGAAAGAACTTAAAAAATTAAGATAAATTATTGAAATAAATTAACAAAATAAATTAAATGATCCTAACTCTCTAAAATTTTCTAACCTAAACAGATGTTTGAAGATCTGTAACAATATTAATTTTCTCTTTTAAAAGATGAGGCATAAGCTGTGGTAGTTTTTTAAAATATTTCAAAAGAATATTTTTGCAATTTTGAACCAACCTGTATATCATTTTTTAATATAGCTTTTAGCATTTAAGATAAAGCAAACATTTTTATGAAAAATACCTTTTTTTTAAATATTAAAAAAAAACTAACAGGAGTGGTTGCCTATCTGTGGACACACTGTGTCAATGAAAATGTTTTGTTAGCAACAAGAGCTATAAATAAATACAATTCCAAACTACTTATAATACTCAACAATCAATAATTTTCTTTAATAAACCTTATACTTAGTCCACAAAATTAATTTACATTTAAAGCAGACCTGATATATAAAGGCAATTTATTATACCTAATCCAACCACTATAAAACAATGGATTTTGTGTTTGCCACTTTTCTTGGCTACAGGAACATAAATATTTGTGGCTGTTCTAATGCTATATTGATGAATTTCATTGACAAATTTTATTTTTTTACACATATAATCAGGCAACTTCCTATGAACTATTTTAAAACTAAACAACATATTTAACATAACTAATCTTTGGTTTACTGACATAAACTGTAATGTAGACAGCATTTGGGAAATTCTCGTATATCTGTCAACTCTTAATATGATACGGATTACTCTATTTTGTAGAATTTGCAACCTATCTTTTTAGTCTGGTTAAAAAATGACACAACAGTAGGGCAGTACTCAAAATGCGGACTTATAATTGTTGTATATATAGTAATACGAGACCTTAATGACAAAGATTGACAAATTCTTCTGAAAAACCCTATTTTTTTGTTAACTTTTTTAATCATAAAATTAGCATGACTTTTAAAATTTAACCTACTGTCAATTACTACTCCTAAATATTTACATTCATGAACATATTGCAGTTCTTGATTGAATAATTATAATTTGGCTATACCATCATTAGTTTTGCTATTCAAAATCATAACATTTGTTTTTTTAACATTTACATATAACCTATTCTTTAATAACTAATCTTCAACTTTTTTAAATTCTCTGGATATTTTGTCAATTGCACTGTCAACATTTATATCACTTACAGAAATACATGTATCATCCGCAAACAAATCGGCAAACTGTATAGTCAGTGCCAGATTAACCTATAAGCAAATTAAGCAATTGCTTAGGGCATCACGTTTTGGGGGTGATAACACAAAGAGAGGCACTATAAATACAAAAGAAGCAAAATGCATTTTGTGTGTTTTATAAAGGTGGGTAGTAAGTATAGTTGGACTCAGATGAAATTCATTCTGAAAGCAATACTGCAAAGTACACAAAAAGTTATAAAGCAAACAAACATTTCCGAAAGCACATAGCCTCTGACAGCGCCTAATTACAAATGTTTAAACAAATAAATAAAAACATTGCGAAAAAAGTATTACGTACCTAAAAAATCCTCTTAGTTCGTCTCTGACCTGCCATAAAACCTGTGACGTGTGGCGTACTCGACGGGTTGAACATTTTTTGCTGCAATAAATCATTGTTCACAAACGGGTTTGTTTACTTTATTATTTTTTGTGTACTTTGCGGCATCTCTTTCCAAATAAATTAAATCTGGTCCCAACTATACCTTTTTTGCGCCACAAAAAATTTTGAACTTTAAATGCATGTTTAAAGCTAGGGGTAAATGCTTAGGGCATCAGAGAGTCTGAATCCGGCATTGTGTCTAGGTATTTATTAAAGCTAATAAAAATAAAAATATATTTAGTAAAGATAATACCATTTCTTGCAAAAATCCCAGTTAATTTCAAATTCTAGCCTATATCCTATACAGTAGTACAAAAGCCATAACTACCGCTAAAAGGAAGTTCAAAGGTATCCATATTGTATACAACACAGAAGAGCTTTTAAGCTGGCTTTTGAGCAATTTAAAAATAACAAGTGAGCGCTTGAGTGATTTTTAGGTTTTCAATGGTAAAGAAATGGCCAGATTCTGCCCTCAGAAAGTGTCAAGTTACAAAACGGTCTTCCGTTAGCAATAGGCACGCAAAAAGATTTTTTAAGAAATATGTTTTGGAATTTAACACGTGCGTAGAAGGAAAAGCCATAAGGAAACAAAGTGTGTTTTCGTTAAGAATGAATGGCCAAACGGCACGATCCAGACTTCCTTTTTATAGACTAGAATAAAAAAAAGGTTTCTTATCCGTATTTTTTAAATTTATATATATATATATATATATATATATATATATATATATATATATATATATATATACATTTCTCATATTTTTTTGAATTTGTATGTCAATATAAATGTAAGCAATACCATGACAACCATCGCCGAGTCGTAAAGGATTTTTTATCAGTATTTTTAAGGCTTCTCCTCTGAGGACTTAGTCAATATAATTTCTTTTCTTGCAACTCCGTGCGCTGCACCGTGGAAATTATTGAAATTATACACTTTGATAAATTATTACATTTTTTGATAAATTCTTTATAAATTAAAAATACATATTTTATTACCTTGCAATATATTATATTGAGTGTGTCACAAATGTTAAGGTTTAAACTAAAAATAGCCTTTTCCATAATTCCTATAGGCACAGCGTGTAGTAAAGGCCTTCAATACAGGGAGGTGATAAAACAAACTTGAAGAGAAATAAAAATGGAACTCGTTTTATTTTGAAAATTAAGTTTTTAATTTCTTATTAGCAAATACAGGTTAATTCTAAAATCGATTACGAAACTAAAAGGGGTGATTCTACTTGACAAAATAAGGGTAGAGCTTCATATATATTTTTTCAAAATGTCATTCGTTTTTCAGTTACAAGCCGTCAAAGTTCAACTTTTATTTGGTTTTTCGCTAAATTGCATTTATTTTTAACCAATCCAGTTGATATTTGGCAAACAAATCGGGCTTTGCAAATTCTAAAATTTTAAGACAAAAGTACTTTTTTAAAATACCGCCAGAGAGCACTTTAACTAAAACTTAAAATTTATTCACATCATAACTTTTTATTTTGACAGATTTCGCAAAGCTGGGGCGCCATTTTATAGACAACCAAAAATCTAAAAAATAAGGTACTCTTTATTAAAGTCGATACACCCCACCGTTTAGGCACCAATAGAAAGTTTTCATCAATTTTAATCAAATTACCTACATACATACAGGGTGTCCAGTAACTCAATCGACAAACTTAAAGCTAGTTCATACAGACGCGAAAAGCGAATTGCGAAAGCGAATATTTGGCCAAAAAATTCGCGTTTTTTGCCATGTTCATTCAGCTGCGAAATTCGCCGAAATTCTGGGCAACAACATAACCTACAAATTTCTATATTGTTTCTATTTCGGTGGTGACGCTACTCTTGAGTTCTTTTGAGATTTTCTTTGTTTTTCTTTTTAATAATATAATATTTATTTTATGTGATGAATAAAGAATATAGCACATTTATTTGGTAGCTAAGACGTAGAAACGCTGCAAATTTGATATAAATGAAAGGGGCCAGAAAAGTTAATATAAATTCAAATCAAAAAACACAAAATACTTAACAAAATAACCACAAAAATAACGTTCCAAACAGCTAATAGAATGACATAAAAATAACAATAACAAAATTGTTTCTGAAATGACATATGACAAATAGGCTCTTGTTTTTACGCATGTGCGCACGCGGTATTCGCCAGAAATTAAAGTGATATCAAGTTTCCCGCCCACTAGATTTTAAATTTTGCGAATTCGCAACATCTTTAAACTATCTTTATTTTGAATTACCCGCCTTTAATTTTATGTGATATTGACCAATGAGAATGAAATTCGCGTTTCGCAATTCGCTTTTCGCGTCTGTATGAACTAGCTTTTAACCAAACGATTCCACAACGAAAAATAAGAAAAAACTTCATATAAACATATGTCCTAAACGTCTTGGTTTTTGAGCTACGGGGTGATAAAAAGTTAAAAAAGTTTTTTTAAATATTTAACACACTGTAGTTTAAAAACTAAAACGTTTAGGAAATATGTTTATATGAAGTTTTTTCTTATTTTCTCTTGTAGAATCACCCCGTAAAGTTCTCTTAGAATCGCCCCGTAAAGTCGGTTAAGTTACTGGACACCCTGCATGTATGTAGGTAATTTGATTGAAATTGATAAAAACTTTGATGTCTATTGGTGCCTAAACGGTGAGGTTTATCGACTTTAATAAAGATTACCTTATTTTTTAAGTTTTTGATTGTCTATAAAATGGCGTCCGAGCTTTGCGATATCTGTCAAAATAAATAACTTATGATGTAAATAAATTTTAAGTTTCTGAAGAATCTTCAAAGCTTGATTTGTGTGTCAAATATCAACTGGATAGGTTAAAAAATAAATGCAATATGGCGAAAAAACAAAATAAAAATTGAACTTTGACGGCTTGTACCTCGAAAACGATTGATTTTTTGAAAACAAAATTATATGAATCTCTACCCTTATTTTGTCAAGTAAAATTATCCCCTTAAGTTTCGTGATAGATTTTTGAATGACCCTGTATATGTAACAATGGGAACAAATATTTAATTAAATAACGTTTATTTCTAGTCTTACAAATTTTACTAAAATAAGTATTTTCAAATTTTTCATTTTTTTTTAATTTTAAGCACCTCTATATTGAATCTTGAGAACAATAAAATCCCTAAAATTTGTTTATCGGAATTAGAAAATTTCCGGCATATATTATTATTAATTTTTATTAACTCAATAACGGTTTTTATAAAAAAATATATAGGCATTTAAAAATTAAAAATTTTGTGTTATATGGTATAGAAAATTCATGTAGAAAAGTTGAAAGATAAATTAAAGTCGTAGGCTTCTATGTGCTTTAGAAGAGGTCTTCTATAATTATATCGATACCTGTAATACGTTTGTCAGTCTTTCTAAGTGAAAAAGGTTTATAAAAATTTTCATTACCATTTTCATGGAATAATTTGGAGCCAAGCAGTTCTTCTAGTTCGTGAGTTTTTATGAATTTTTACTTATAAATGCCACTTGAAAATAAAGAAAGTCAAATCAGTTTAATAAAAAAATTTAACTAAATTCATAATTATGATATTTTGCTGTATTTAAGTGTCTTTATTAAAAAGATTGTCAACAACAACACTTTAATTTTTACATAGTTTATTTTTAAAATTAAACAATTTTGTTTAATTACCCAAAATAAAAAGTCTTCTTTTAAAGTGGTCGTTAGTCATCATTATTGCCCTTATGAGCCACACAACAAACAATAAAGCCTGATGCTATTTCGAGGCTTCCTCTCTTTGTTCTTAAATCACCTCTTTCACAACTTAAAAATAATCTTCTTGGGCTTATCATGAGTCGCATTTCTTCAAACAACTAATTATCTGGCTGCTTCTTTTCACAGCGGTTCTTTTGTCGGCCTTTTTGCCAAAAGAACCTGACTGAGAATTGATTTAGCCGACAATGCAGTTACAAATTTAGGCAATTGTTGGGCGGCACGTATACTGAAAACCTTGACAACAAAGTCAAATAATAGGAACCAGTATATTGTTCAAATTGAAAGTTTTAGGAAGGATGTGTTGCATGGATTGTAGTTGCAATTACAGGATTTATTTGTTGATAGTCAAATTGTTGTATTGATACAATTTTTAAGCTATTCAGCAAGGATTGGTCGGCATTGCTTTGCAAAGAGATTAAAAACATTGCTTTAGTTAACCCTGTAACGTAGAGACATATGTTATTGATTATATACGAAAAGAAATCGTTTGGAACAAGCTTATTTAAAATTAAAGAAAATGTTTTTTAAGAATGAAAAACTAAAAGATGTAAATAATCTGAAAATATTATCTTTTCAAAAAGGTACCATTTTTTAGAGGGTCTTAAAAATCAGTTTTTTAAGGGTGTTTTGGTTAAAAAGAAATTAAATTGTACCAATACTACTAAAAAAATAAATTAAGCTTAAATCGACAAAAATTCGTACATCTATACTATTTTTACGAGATTTTCAGCTTTTAAAAGGTGCTTTCGGGAAAAAATATAAAATGAGGAAAGTTAGAAGGTATGGCAGGCAACGACCACCACAACACCCGATTTTTCTAGGAAAAATTAATATAAAAATGTGTTGCTGCTCACGAAATCGTTTGGCGCAGTGTAAAGAGTCAGCAACAAAATAGAAACCATAGGTCGGGGAAGATTGGAGATCGGTTACCTTACAAATCGGTCACGCTAGCTTAACACCTGATTTTCCCGGATATAATTTAAGTTAAAAACTTCTTGATGCCCCATTTCCACGTTTCTAATTTGCTGCCAACTTATTAAACTGTAAAAACAATTTCGTTAGCAGCAACAAATTTTTAGATTGAATTTTGCCTAAGTTAAGTTAACCAATCTCCAATCTTCCCCGACTATTTCGTGAGAAGAAAAAATTTTTGGATTGAAAAATCAGTTATAAACCTGGTATAGACAATATTGCTATTTCTAAATTTTGTTCTACAGCTACAAATTAGCAACTGTTAATTTAACGGAAAGCTGGTTCTTATAACGATTGCTCAGGATCGGTTTGGGCAATAAAATCGTTTATTTTGCAACTGATAGGTAATTCAAACGCAAAAATTCTAGCGTTTTTTTTCAATTTCCGCCGATTTTCCATTGCCTGTTTTACCGACCTAAAGTTAGATATCATATCACAAGTCAATGTTAATTTTTGGCTGCATGGTAAAGTTTTGGGTGGCCCAATCAGCAAGTTTTTTATGGAAATAGTCACTTTTTTATATTTTTAAGTTCTCCATTGAATTATAATTTCATTTCACATACCATTTTTATACCTCATAAGTCAAGAGTTATCGAGAAATTTACTTTTTTTTAATAATACAGGTAAAATGTCTACGTGCTGCTGGTTGCTTGCAGTGTAAATAAAAATAAACTGATTGTATTACATTAAACCTATTAATTAAACGTTTAAATAAATAATATTAATAGTAGATAATATAAAAAATTGAATAATAATGTTTATTAATTTACATATCTGGAATTGCATTTGCAATTAGTACTTTTTGAATAATTTGCTCTTTATTTATATTTATTAGTAAATTCCTTGACAACTGAGGTATAATTGAAATTTTATGTAGAAATTAAGCATTACAAAAATAGGTGAAGTGTATTTATACATGAAAACATTAGCCATCAATAATGTTTTTTTTATTATTATTTACTAACAATTCTAATATAGTCAATAATGTATACCCAAAATCAATAACTCTTGCTATTCAAAAATTTAGTATTAAGCCGTTGCCGAAATACATCTCAAAAGAAATTTAAAAACTGTGCGATTACTAATATTTATTAATAAAAATATTTAAACCAACATAGTAATTTATTAACGACAAATAATTAATAAATCAGTCGTGGTATGACCACGTGTTAAATAATCTTGATCGTTAATCTCTCATATACTCGAAATTATGTAGGGTCACGCGATGTCCATTTTTTGTTGTGGTAGGTCAAGGTTTTCAATCTGAGCAAACGTGATTTTTTATAAAGTTTTTTACTTTTCTCCGAATATCATAAAAACGGTTAGTTTTTTGTTTGACCTTCCTAATACAGGATCAAATTTCAAATAAGCTTTGCTCTCTGCTTTAACTGTGGGTAATACATAGACTAAGGATTCTATCCCCAATAGTACATCGTTATACTGAACCCGATTCAACCGATCGGATAAAACTTAAGCCGACAAAAAATTGCGTTTCAGATTGAGTAAGGGATAGGATTGAACTCCATAAGTTAATCCTGTTTTTCAAGCGATTTTAATTGAGGTCAGTCAAATCGGAGGTTAAATTTATACGATATTTACGGTTTAGGAAAAGGTTTAAAAATTACAGATAAGTAAAACAGCTGATAAGTGCAGAAAAGAAATGGTGGAAAATAAAATAAACCCAAATATTTGCTAAAATATTGTGATACTGTTTCTTTAGTGGTTTGCGTTATTATTATGTCTTATTTTTTGAAATTAAATGATATTTATTAAAAAAATATCAGAAAAGTAAGGTTAGTCATTGGCACAAAAAGAACAGATATATGAAATAACTCAAAAACATCAATATTTAACTTTTCGCTTTCGATCGCCGTCTGTTTTATAAAATACCATAGCATGGTTTTTTGTCCCTATAGCTTTCTGCAACTGAAAAAGTTACTTAAAATTAGGGAATTTCATTACCCTTTTTAAAATACAGGGTGTCGCAGTAAAAAAATATTTATACATTATTAGCATAATTTTATATTCTTTATTACGACAACTTTAATAAATTTCAGTAGCTAGAGGAGAGTATAGGTGTATAAAGAACCCATAAAATTTACATCCCACCTTAATTTTTCATGTCAAAAAACCACTAGATACAAAGTTTTATTATACTATTAAAAACGTATTAAATACATATTATTAAAACAACTAAAAAAAAAATTTCTCTAGTTCCCGGTATTTTTCTTATTATTAACCCCAAAATTTTGGAATAAGGAATTTGTGTTTATTCCATTAGTTTATGGGCTATTCTGTATATATTTTAAAGTATATGTTTTCAAACATATATTTAAAAGTATATGTTTTCAAACACGCAATATACTTAACGGATGTAGTAATCATATTGTTTATAGATTAAAAAACTGCAAGAGACATGTTTAATATTGTTTTGGTCGATTTATTTATTTTAAAAAATATATAGTGAGCCAAATAAATTCCAGGTCGTAGAGTTATAGACTAGTACTTGTACGGTAACCTGGTCTTTTTAAAAGGCATATATGCCTTAAAAAATAGTCAAAGGTTGTCAAGAATTTAAAAACAAATTAGCCACCCTCTATAAAATATAAAACAAATTAAAAATTACATTAAAATGCAACTTTAGTTTAAATTATTTAAAATAAAATAAAAAAAGTAAACAAATTAAGAACTTGTTTGTGTTAATGTTCAATTTATTAATTACATTATTCTAATGACCTAAAAATACTTATGACTGCATCGATACTAGAATCAACAAAATACTTTTTGTCCTGTGAGCGAAAAATTAGCGGCTTTATATCTCGAAAATTCTTTTTGTAACCTTATTCCACCTCTAACAGCCCTAAAATCAAAAACCTCACCCTAAACCACCCTGGGTCAATTCCAACCCTCGTTCCATCCATTATCTAGTAATAAGTCGGTGTGTAACAAGTGAAGCAGAAACTATGTGCTATATCTACCTGTCAGACACACTATAAGATCACGAAAACTATTTCTAAATAAGGGTTTTGAATATCTTTTTCTACCTGATTCTCCCCTTATGAATTTCGAATTTGGATAGAGTGTGTTCCTTAGAAAATATTGTTTTGCTGTTTACGTCACGTAATCGAGTATATTAGACTGTTAATTCAAACCAAAATTGTTAATGTATGTGACCCAGTTAAACGCAGAAATATACTTAACGTTGTTCCTTTTAGAGTTGATCTACAAAGGACTGCGAATCGCGACCAGGGTCGTTTCTAGGGTGTTTCGCGCCGTGGTGCAAAAAAGTATTTGCCGCCTTTAAAGGAAAATGTGTATTGAGGTATAAAAATATTTGAAGAGAAAAAAAAGGTCCTCACATAACCATCCTTTAATAAATCCATTCCACAACCAAAACTAAGTCCTCTTTAATATTTTTTGTATAGACCAGAAAAAAGGTCCTCGCTTTAAAATAATACTGCTTTCCAAAATGTCAAAATCTCACTTCCTAAATAGTTTCCTTCATTTTCCGCCCTTTATTCCATTACTTTCCGCCCTTGCAGCGTGGTGCCCTGATGCCTTGCACCACTTGCACCATCCGGTAGGCACGGCCCTGATCGCGACATTCAGCCATATTAGAAATCGTTGTGTTAACGTCACTTGGAACATTTTTCGGCCATGTTATTAAATGGAAAAGTGTCAACATCAGTGCCGAAGAAGTACAGTTTATAGTGTAATTAGAACAACTGTTTACAAAAAACTTTTTAATCGACAAATACCACTTTTAAAACAATGCAAATCAAAATGCAAAATTCTAGACGCCACGGGATTGATCATCAGCTGTCAAAATATATTGACTTTCCCCAGTCTTGCCAACTTTTCCCAGTTCCATGCCCTTCTCGAGTCCTCGACTTCGAATTTCCTAGAGTCGAGGTTTGGTCGCGACCTTTTAAGTATAATCATAATAATAAATTAACCTTAGTTCCAACTGCATATGGTTATAATAGAGTTAAAACAACATGGCAGACGTAGACGACTGACGACATAACCTTACTTTTTTGAAATTTTTATAAACGGTTTTTTAAAAATCAACTTGGAAGACAATTAACAACAACTTTCATAACATGTATATAGTTGTATAGCCTTTGTTCTATTATTAGAACTTAGGTCCTTGTCTGATCACAGGGTATGCAAATCATGCATCACCCTCCCTCGGACTATAAAATCAAAGGCAAAAATAGGTATTGTCACGCTTGGTCACGAGCCCGTTTGCGGCTGTTTTTTTCACAGTTCGTGGGAGGGTGAAGCATGATTTGCATACCCTGTGATCAGACAACCTAAGCCTAATAACATCACCCCAAGGGCGAGTAGCCCTCAAAGTGTGTCGTCACGTTAATCTTAATCTTTGTATTTGCAATACGTCATCTCCGTGCGGTATCCCCCAGATGCAACTTCTTTCGGAATCCGGTGCTTGGAAAACCGTCCATGCTAGGAGCTGATGCTAGCCGTTTAGTTTACTGAATGGAGACATCAGATTATGTCTGAAAGAGCTCCAGCCAGCTCGCTGTTTTCTGTCCTTGCGAAAGTCCCGCTAAGCTACCGCAACATGGTCTGTACCGACCCCGTTCTCGTACCCCGCGTTTCGTCTCCCAAAACTCATCAGTGGATTTGACCAAGCGGGACTATGCCAATTTATTATGTATGTACACCCTTATTTATTTATTCATTTAATAAAACTAAAACATTTAAACAATTTGCGTTCTGTATCTATTTGGGTCCGGTCGGTTCAGTAGGTTGGAATGTTTGGATCATTAGGTTGCGTTTTAATCGTACGTAGAAATCCATGGTGTTACGTCGGACGTACCTTTTTACAAAGAGAAAATATACCATAATCATGCACAATTGTCATTTTATACGTATACCTCTACGTTCCTTAGTGTTTGTCATTTCACTGTTCTTTTTTTTATTTAAAATAATTTCTTCTCTAAGAAAGAATATTAAACTTAATATTTAACTTATTTGTTTTTTCATTGTTTGTCCTTTGAAATAATTTTTCACGTTTATGCGTATAGGTTAAAAATCATCCATAACTTAATAATGGTTTAAAAATTAAAACTTAAATTATAACCATTTAAACACTTTGTAAATACATGATTTTTTACAAATATTCTAAAAAATATGTAAAATATGTGTGTGACAGGAAAAATGCAAATAGTTTGTTTTAAAATCTATAGTTTAAAAATATTTCTTCTTCAATCTAGGTTGAAAAAAATTGCGAAATTTTAATAATATTTCAGTGATATCAGTGACCTAATTTTAATTTTATTAGTGGCTTGATTAGGATCACTGACTTTAGTATGCATTGAGACAAAAATAGTGTTTTTCCAAATAAAAATTGGAAATAAATTCTTTATTTAATTAAAAAATAAGTGTTCTTAAAGTTTCTTTGTGCAATATGCCTTTAAAAAAAACATTAAATGTCTAAAAAGTGAATGTAATTATTTATTAAATAATTTTGTTTTTCCATAAATTCCGCAAGCCTCAAATATATCACTTGCGTTGACAACAGTTATTATAATTTGGCTTTTAATGGCAGGTTTTATTTAAAATACTGCTAGAAACTACATTAACTAATGACAAATAGAATGTTACTAAATTTGAATGTAAGAAATTATATTTTTACAATAAATTTTAACTTTTTTACACTACAATACCTCGAAAATTTCAAAATCATAAAAGTTTAACATTTATCCATTAAGGCACATTTTTTAATTTTCTGCTGATATTTATAATAAAAACTACGAAAATCTGATGGCTATTATTAACACCAATATTTAACCATAATGTTTAATATTATGTTAAATTATATAATGCATCCATGAAATATTAAATTAAAGAAATAGGTAATAAAGTCATCACTTGCTTACAGAATTAATTGAGCTTTTTTCCATTTTCCAAAATGAAGATTTTTTCGACAAAAATTAAACATTTGCCTTATCCACTATTATGTGGCCATAGAACTTTTAGAGCAAACTAATAAAAGAGTAAAAATGGATACATATATAAAATATATTTATTTTTTTAACTAGACAAAAAAATAACCTGAAAACAGTTTTCAAAAAATCTTAAGGAACAAACTCTATATTTCATAATTTGCACGTGTTCAAATGGATTTTGAGGCAATTAAAAAAGGTTTATAATCTGAGTGGTATTAAGGCATTATTTTACATTTTTAGGGAAGCCATAATAAAGCCTACCGGTAGGTGGTAAAAAAACGGCCACGACACAAATATTTTTAATTAAAGACCATAACTCCCTGTCAGAAAGTTTTGAAACTGGAGAAGGAAAGAATTATGAAGTTTGGTCACGTCACGCTTTTAACTTAAGTTTCATATTTTCCGTTGTTTTGACTTTTGAATAAAGATTTGGAAGGTTATAATTTTTATGTATGCGGTGAGATATGATTGTTTTAAATGAAACTTTAGCCTAATAACAATTATGTAAATGAATCCTGTGGGTTTTTGTAATTAATGATCTTGTATTTTGACTAAAGCAAGGAGAGATTGGTTTAGAGATATACGTTCTTAAGATATGTTAAGACAGATTTTTATATATATTTTTTTACTGTAAGATTAATAATTAACAAGTTTTTTAAACAAACCCTAATAAAATACCTATATTATCCTGTTTGAAAAATGTTTGTAAAAAAGCTTTTACAGTGTCTGGCATAACTGTTAAAAAATATGGACTTTTTCTTATTTGTTATATTTCCAAAAAAATTATTACTGATACAAATCATGGCATATGCCTGACCTCACAAAACACAAATTAAAGTTTGAATAAATCCTGGCGTATACAAAAAGATGTAAATTTACAAAATTTGGAATAAGGGGAATTTAGCTTTATTTTTAAACCTATGACAAAATATTATTAAAAAAAAACTTGTTTTAAATTAAAAGTTACCCATATAACATTTTTTGCCGGCGTTGTACATTAAATGGCATTGCCAACACTCTTTAATAGCAAGGCATTGGCAAAAAGGTATCAAAAAGACGCGAAAGTGGGCAATTGGCCGTTATTAGGCCACGTGTTGCAGATAAAGTGACGGCATCCGTCATTAATAAGTTATTGGCAAAAAATGCGTTTAAGATGATGGCATCCATCATTAATAAGTTATTGGCAAAAAGATAACAAAAAGACGAAAGTGGGCAAATGCAGATACTCCCAAGCAGCAAGCTGACGTCTTATTGACGAAAATTGTCGCATATACTTTTTTAAAAGCTAAAATTATGCGATATTTTATTTGAAAATTAAAATAGAAAAAACTCCTTACATGCAATTTCCTTGCAATGCAAAGTACCATCTCTCGGAACACTGTCCAACTAGCCGAAGATATTTCTTTCAAAGCTAAGTGAGATCACCTACCGCAGACCGCTCTCAGACGATAAAAAGCGAAGACATTGCAGAAACGTAGTAGTTTATTGTCCATTACGCCATCTATCGGTATGTCAAAAAACTATTAAATATATATAATATTTTTTATTAAAACGTCTTTAAAACTTTTGTTTACTGCTCCTAACAGTCTACTTTAAAATCTTGCCTTCTCGACTAGCCATCACCAATTAATAACACAACACACACTTATTAGGTAATGAATACATTTAATTATGTCTATTAAAAACTCTTTTCTTTAAAAAAGAAACTAAAAAGCTAGAAAACCACGTAGAAAATAAATGCACAAAGCGGTCACTTTCGGTCGAAATTAACGTAGCTAATTTTACCATCATTTTATTTTTGTTCGCTCCAAAATACATAATAAACATTTTGTTTGACCTAATTTTTATTTGCATGATTTTTAACGATAAAATGTTATGAAAAGGCCATTTCCTTTAAATTATGTAAAAAACATAAAATAATGTTGTTTAGCTGCCATTATAAATAAAACAGATCAAAAAATTGCTTTAATGTTAGTTAAATACCAATGTTAATAATATGGTTTAAAAAGTATGAATATGCGTTGAAGGTTTGCCTTCAAAAATCCAATATTTATTTGCCTGCAACAAAAACGCGTGCTTTATTTAATCAAGATTGGTATGCCGCCATTTTTGTATGCTGCCGGCAATTCGCCTGCATGTAAAATTTATTGGCAATTAAGTGTTTATTTAGGGTTGACTTTTTAATGCGTATAAGATATTGGCATAATATTGCCACCAATATCCAATGCTTTACCATCAATGCCAATATGAAAAATGTACATTGCCGGCAAATAGTGTTTGCTGGGTATGTCAAAGTTACAAAAAGATCCTTGTACTTAAAAATCTACAATAAAACATACTTGTCCAAGTTACCCCGTATAGCGATCAGATCGAACCAAATTAACTACTGTTAATAATTTTTATTGACATTTTTTTCCAAACACTTTTAAATACATGTTTTTAAAAAAGCATTTAAAGCAAGTAGTTTAAAAACTTTTTCAAACGTCACATTCTGACTTAGAACTGTCTCAGGAGTCGAAAAATGTCAAAATATACAGAAATATCAAAATATACAGGGTATTCCATTTAAAAATTTAAAATTGAAGCAATTTCCAGTCAAACTGGAGGTGACTGGAAAGTGAAAAATAAGCGTAAACTCTTCTGTGCTTATAACATTTACCTATACCAAGTCTTATAGGCTTGTTTAATAAATTTGTAGACACCCGGTATTTACTTTAAAAATGATAAAAATTTATACATATATATATATATATATATATATATATATATATATATATATATATATATATATATATATATATATATATATATATATATATATATATATATATATATATATATATATATATATATATATATATATATATAAATATATTTTTTTGTTTGAAAACAAATGTCACTAAGGAATATTTACAATAGTTAATGTAGTGTGATCGAATCGCTATACAAGTTAAGTTGAAAAGTGTGTTTAAATTTTGATTTTTTAGCAAAAGGAAAAATAAATTAACGGTTACACAACTTTTAGTTCTAATTAAGTTCTCTAAATAATATCCAATACAAAAATAAAAGTTGTTTTTTTCTATGCTAAATTTGTAAACTACCTCGTATACGGCAGGATTTACTAAAATATTATCAGTGTTATGTGAGTCTAGTTATATGTAAGGATTTTTATCAGGATTTTTTTTTAATAAAAATAAAAAAGATTTTCATTCTGCCGGTTAGTGTATAATTCCAAAAAAAAACAAAAATCGGGAGGGCTAGGTCTAGGTATTTTAATTTATTACTATTAAACCAAAGTTTTTTTCGGTTTTATTTTAGGTTTTGTGTAAGTCATAAGAATATTTGTTTGTTGTCAAACCAGTGGCGGCTCGTGACCTCTAAAGTTGGTGAATCACATTTAATAAATTCATGCCCCCCGCTGGTTTTTGGTCATTTTCATTCCACCTTGAAAAAGGTGTTTCCAGCAAAACACACACTGGGTCATAAATTGGAAACGAATCCATTATAATCTATACTGTTATTAATAATAATAAAATAATAATATTTAGCCGCGAAAAATCCACGCGCGTCGTCCCTATTTTTCGATTTTCCACGTTCTAAAGAGCCTTACTACTAAACTGAATCACAATGAATCGCGGTGCACTGGTTCGCATTTCAGTGGTTCCAGTCTTAACCATACGTGTCGTTTCCATGGCAACCGCCGTAAACAAGCGGCCTGCAGCAGCGAAATTGAGAATCGTTTTTCAAACTGCTGGGATGTGCTTCTATTCTCGGTCGTCGGCGCGCGGCGTTGTCGAGCACCTGTTAGTACAGCGTCGCTCTCTTTATCGGAATATCGGCGGCGCGCGGCTCAAGTGATTCGGTCGATTGGAATAAATTGATGAAACTTAAAATGTCGTAATTTGATTATTTGATATTTAATTCTAACCGAGGGAAAATAAAACTTTTTTCTTTTTAAGTAAAAGTAAATTGAAGACATTGTAGAAATATGTAAGTATTATACGAGAATTTTAGGTGAATCAGTGCTTCACTTGATTCATATGACCAGCCGCCACTGTGTCAAACAAGGGCGTAGCTACCGCCGTATCAGCCGTATCAACGATATGGGGCCCCAGGCTATAGGGGCCCCCAAGGGGAAAGTGGAGATAGATAGATAACATATAAACGGAACTGATGTAAGCATTTCCATTAAATCATGGTAGCTACTTGCTTGGTGGCAAAAGTTTCTTACTGGATATTTTTTAAAAAGTATAGTTTTATATGAACACACATCCATGTTATTTACTAGTTTTACAAATAATTTTTTTTAAAATTTATAACTTATCAATTAATATATTATGCATTTTTGTTCTCGGTAAAAAAAAAAAAGTTCAAACGCCGACAAGAAAAGGATGTGCCTGCTGGTTTATAGTCTATATCACCTACTTTTTAATACCAACCGACAAAACACATCAAAATAGCTATTTGAACGGAAGCAAATCAAAACCTTTAAAAATATTTTCTCCGAACATAATTACATCGAATCAAATTACTTTTACTACTTCGGCACCACTTTGACAGCTTATATCCACCAAAACCTAATACGTACTTAATACTTTAAATACCTTTCAAAGCCGTATATTTGTTCCGACACAAGACCATTATTAACACGCATAGCGGCCATAAGATGGTGCTATTATAGAGAAAAAACACTTTTTATAGATCTTTTATATCCCTTTACTTATATATTTTTTTTATAAAATCTTCTCAAATTACCCCATGTTTCACAACAGCCATGCGGTGTTTAACACACACAAGCTTTGTTATAAAGTGCACCCTTTCTTTGGAATTTCGCTGGTACAGAAAGAGCACCGATTTGCTAAACATAAAGGGTTAACCGATCCTACCCCTTTTTGGGTATAACATATAAAAGTTTAATAAGGGTATAGAGGGTAAAGGAATCATTATAAGGGTGTTCGGAGGCACTTGTTAACCAATTTTAAAACGGATTTTTTCATTGTGCGGTACCACTCATCGCTCAACCCTTTGCAGAAAGAGCTTATGCTTGTAAGGGCAAGAAAAAAAGAATCGGAGATGCGATTACCTATTAGAAGTACTAACATACATTGTATAAATAAATAATTATTTCTTTTAAAAACCCGACAGGGGAAAGATCCAGAAAAGTCAAACTAAGCTGAAACCCTTGACCCATTTTTTTAGGTTTTGGGTATTTTGGTTATTCTACTGGACACATGGATATGCATTAATTCTTTTAATAAATAGAAAAATATTTTTATCTTTAACATACGAAGCAGGTATTTAGGTTTTAAAAAATTAAAAAATTGTGTTTAGAAACACCAAAACTTTAAAATATTCTTCTTAATTGCAGTTGCAGTTTATTTCATGTTTTATAATAAGTAGCTGATCCAAAGAATAAACAACCAAATTTGGCAAAAAAAAATAATTTAGTTAAATTACAGGTTTTTTAAGTAATGAGCATTTATTATGAATCAGAATAGAAAGGTCGTAAAGTTAGAACCATATTTAATTAATTTTAAAAGCGAAGCCGCCAAGTACCCAAAAATAATAAAGTAAACAAATCCTTTTGTGAACAATGATTTAGCAAAAAATATTTAACCCGTCGAGTAAGCCACGAGCCACAGTTATATAGCAGGCCAGAGATGAAATAAGAGGGTGTTTTTCAAGTACGAGATACGTGTTTTCGCAATGTTTTTGAAAAGGTTTGTTTACTTTATCATTTTTTGTGTACTTGGCGGCATCGCTTTACCAATTAAATCTGGTTCTAACTATACCAAAATGTAACTAAGGCTAGTTTATTCTTATCTCTTTTTTTACTGATTGTGTTATATTAGGTAATTATTGTTAAATAATTTAAATTTTACCCAATACATTATTTAAGTCAAAACCGGTAAAGTTTCTATGATTTTTTTTATAAAACATTGATTTATATTCTCATAAACAATGTAATAACATAATTAAGAGATAAAAATTAATTATACAGGACAATTCCGCAGAGCAAAAGACGTAAAAGTAGTTATAAAAAGCAATATTCCTCCTAAAAGAAGAACAAAATTTACTAAAGCATGCCAGGCCTGGTTAGAAAGTCTTAAGGCAGGTTTACATTTATTGGATGATATTTATGCCAGACAGAAATTCTGGCTAATGTAAACAATAAAAAATTTCTATGAGATATAAATTTTTGACCGTTTACTTTAGCCAGAATTTCTGTCTGACATAAATTATCATTCAATAAATATCAGATGTAAACCTACCATTAGATATGTATTGACATGTCAAAGACTGGTAAACAGGCAATGATCCGATTTTAAAAAACGGAGATAATGAAAACCTACAGCCGTCGATAAAATAAATAGAACATACCAGATAAAAAAGGCGATTCATTTCGGCAAAAAGAAAACAGGGCTTACTTAATGATTTTTTTTTAATTTCTGGAGATTTAATAAGGTGTTAATTCGCACCTGCAAATGATATAATAATTGCAAGTAATTCAGTAAAAATCCAATAAAGAGTTTTTGAAAGCTTATCGTCAACTTTCACGAAATAAAACGCTTTATAAAACCGATTTTAATTTATCTTACACTGCATGTTCATATTAAAAATAATATATATAATTTAACATATTTTACCATGACAAGTAAAATTATATTAAATTAAATTTTGCAACAAGAAATCTCTTTAACGCTTCGTCATAAAACTTGCTAATTAAGTTTATACCGTGGCATTCTTTAGTGCATTAATCCGGCTACCTGAAATTACACTACCGAGTACGCGAGTACAAAGAAAATATTTAAAAAATAGGTAATTAGTATTGTTCTTTTTTTTATGTTGTCTTATACATTACGGTCGCAAAGATAAGTACCCAAATAAAAGAAAACCAAGTAAGGTCGACGGGATTGTAAGTATATGGATTCAAGGATAGGCAAGGTGTCTGAAATTGCGGGATATAAATATTTTTTCTTTTCTTTTAATGAAAGAAATAAAAATAATCAGTAGCGTTTTATACAATAAAATTGTATTTTCTTAAAACTTTGTTTTTTTTCAGTGGATCAGTGGATTTAATTTTTTTTAAACATTTTAAAAAGTCTGTATCACTTTTTATTATTGCTCACTGTTTAACTGCTAAGGTCAAATCCTCTTATCAAAATAAGAAAAAAGTTCGTATAAATGCCTAAGTTTGCAACTTTGTCATTCCTAAAATATAGGGTGGTAAAATTGGTTTTTGTAAATAACTTAAATCTGGTTTAGCCAATTTGGCAATATTATTTATAGCATTAGGGATAACACATGTAAGCACAATAACAAAAAGTTAATTTATTAACGTCTGTTTCTAGTTTAGGAACTTTTACTAAAATAGGTTAAAATTTTAAGGTTTCATGAAAAGTGTAACACCTTGTCAGGGGCTTAGCTACCGCCGTATCAGCCGTATCAATGATATGGGGCCCAGGCTATAGGGGCCCCCAAATGTGTGTAAGCAAAAATAGCGGCTTTTTATGGTGGGAACGAATAAAGCAAAAAGCAATGCTGAAATATTTTTGGAAAGTAGAGACTTTTCTTGTTTGGGTCGCCAAAAAGTTTTTGGGGGCTCCTAAGTCATCGTGATACGGGGCCCATTCAAGGCACGCTACGCCACTGACTCTTATTTTAATGAAAGGATTTTACTGTAGCAGTTTGATTTTACAGTTAAAAACCAAGAAAAAAAAGCGGTCTCTTCTTTCATTTCACCCTGTGGCAAATTGTTTATCTTAAGAAAAGGCTTAACATAAAAAATAAAAAAATAATATTTTACATATAAAATGATTTTTTGATAATTAACAAAACTCCCTTATCAGCAATAAAATATTTAAGCACTACTAGTCACCCAATCTGAAATGTTTTCATGCCGGTATTCATGTTAGACAGTCTCCTTTTCACGCCATCTTAAAATTTTTATCTGTTAATTTTACTTTAAGATATAGTATTTATACATTAATTTTATATCCACAAATATTTTTAAATTGAATCATTCAAAAAATAAAAGGGAATATGCACTGTATACTAAAAAATATAAATCATATTAATGGATGGTAATTGTTTGGATACACGCCAAAAATTAAATTAAAACTACCAAAAAACCAAAAAAAATTAAACAAGTAAAAAGATACCTAAAAATCGACGTTTCGGTGGCAAGTCTGTCAAGATAAATTGAATAAAAATAATAAATATAAAAATTAACTATTATTAAGGTTTTAAATTTTAAATCATATTGTTTTAACATTTTTACTACGGTAACATTTCTTATATCAGCAACGATCCATTATATCAGTGTATTTCAGCCCGTCAGTTTCTGATACTAAGTATGTTCCCAAACAAAATGTATACCTAAGTCTAAGTGGTTTATCATAATTTTAAATTAAAGAATGATTTAAAATAATAAATTAATATAATAATAAATCATTTTGTGCAATCTGCAGCAGAATTTTATAAAAAGTCACTAAT
Organism: Listronotus bonariensis; assembly: GCA_014170235.1. Taxonomy (NCBI): domain Eukaryota; kingdom Metazoa; phylum Arthropoda; class Insecta; order Coleoptera; family Curculionidae; genus Listronotus; species Listronotus bonariensis. The sequence goes on from JACEGR010000423.1 coordinate 177,751, forward strand.
TTGCCACAGAAGCAGCATATTTTTCTATTTCTTTTATTTCTAAATAAAAGAAAAAATAATCTCTCTGGTACTTATTTTAAAATCCACTTTAATTAATCAGGTTTACTTATCAGGTTGGTAAAAACTAGTTGTTTTCTAATTAATCAAGTATTAAATCTTCACAAGCCAACTTTTCAGGAATCTACACGTTAGGACCTGTGAGTCATCCTTGAGATGTGCAGCTGTTCCACAAAAAGTTAATAAGACGTAAAGAAGTCTGCAGTAATACCTTCGACTTTAATTTATGGAGCTTTCTGTTAATCTGAGCAAATATTTACTCGACAAATTGATGATAAACTTCTAAAGGTATGTTGTGACACGTATTTAGATATATTAGATGAGTTATACTGAAAAAAGCTTAGTAAATAATATAATTCAAAAAATATTTGTAAAAAAACAAATGTGTTTTTCAGTGCTTTGCATCATTTGGGTTTGTTTATATTTTTAATAATAGTATCAAGCAATAGTCTAATAGATATTAATGGTAATATACATGGTGTCCAGTTTCTTTACAGACAAACATTCCGATCTTATTCCAGGGCCGTATTATCCATTAGGCTGACTAGGCTACAGCCTAGGGCGCCATAAAAATAATAGGCGCCAGGCAGGGGAGTAATTTTTGGGTCATAATTTTTTTATTTTATTTCGGGTGATGAGGTGATGAAGTAAGGCGCCACGGAAGAAAGGATCTTTTTTTTGCTGTTTAAAATTTTTTTAATAGAAAATAGGCGCTCCGGGATTTCTAGTCTAGGGCGCCTCGGACAGTTAATACGGCCCTGTCTTATTCTCCATTGCAAAAAAAAAATGTATAAAATATTTTTAGTTTTTATAATTATTACTTAATATAAGGTGCCAAGAATTAGATTGTATTTATTTAAACGAATACTATACATCAAATTAAAAAAATAAATAAATAAAAAATTTGTTCGAAGGCACACTAAAATTCAAAAATATTATAAAATATATATTTTAAAATGCCATAGAATATCATTTTTCTATAAAAATATTTACGGGTAATCCCCCAACGGACGACACTGCGAGAAATATGTATTTTTTCTAGGTATAAATGTTATAATTATTAAAACGGTTATTATTTTAAAATTTTACAGCCTGTAGATTAAAAAGTAAGACTTTTAGGACGTAAATTCCCATTAAGTTTTTTCTTCTTTTTTTTTTATTGGAGATTCACCTCTTGAAGTTTGTCGATGGACTTTTTCGTTTAGCCTATGATTTGTAATGTTACATGTTTAATCAATTGTTACTTTATACCTATAATATTATGTCTGGATGTATGAGGTTTTCAGGTAACGTTCGTTTTTGTTAAGTTAATGGATGGTGCAAAAAGCTAGATTTTATTAAATTCTGGATTTACAAGTTTTGCAAATAAGGGTAACGATATGTGCCCTTTACTATATTGAAATATTTATTGACGATTTAAATGCTAGGAAGAAGCGATTAATAAATTGATGAATTCTATTTCAGATTAATAATAATTTAAATAACAATATATCTACCTAAAAAATAGTTGGATATACTTTATTAAGACAGCAAGGGATAGTAAATTTGTGTGATTCGGATTTTCGATAACCTCTATGTTGTGCCTAATATTAACGAAGGTAGGTCAAAGATGAAGACACAACACCTGAATTTTGGATTTTTAGGTTTTGTTGTTAGGTACATGCTGTATCAGCCATATTATAACAATATTCAAAATTGTTTTGCTCCCACTTTTTCTTTTAAAATTTCTGACTCTGTTAGCAAAACTACACTGATATAAATTTTCATAAGTAAAAAACTTTACCTAATTAACTATATATATAAAAGAAAGTCGTTTTAGTAACATTCATTATAACTCAAGAACAGCTTAACTGATTTGGCTAAAAATTGGACGGGAGGTTGCTTAGAATCAGAAAAAGGAAATAGGATACTTTTTATCGCTTTCGACCGGCTGTTTCGACTAATCAGAATTATGTTGTTGCTACACTATTGCTACATTGTTGCTAAATTGTTATTGTTAAAAAGTATAGCAACAACTATTTAGCAACAATAATAAATCATAATTGTAATGTTGCTATAATGTTTATATAATGTTGCTACATTGTTGCTAAACGGTTGTTGAAGCAATAGTATACCAAAAACTATTTAGCAACAGTATAGCAACAATATTGCTAAATTGTTGCAGTTAAACTGCTATTTTGTTGCTATAGTGTTGCTCTATTGTTGCTAAGTTGCTGCTATAGTGTCGCTACATAGGCTTTATTTGTTGCTAGGCTGATCGGTAAGTTGTTAGGCGGTTGCTAGGTTGATCCGTGGCTAAATAGGCGGTTGCTTGGCTGATCGGTGGGTTGTTAGGCGGTTGCTTGGCTGATTGGTGGGTTGTTAGGGGTTTGATAGAATATACCATAGCCGTTCTTGGTTTGATAAAAATGATGGGGGAGAGCTGGCTAATTGTCTTGCAATGGGGCCCAATAGCCAAGAAAACAAAACAAGGCAAGGCAGAACAGAGTTTGCCAGGTCAGCTAGTCATACATAAATAATGTTTAAAAAATTAATGGAATCAAAAAGCATTTATTAATTTGCTCCATTCAACTAGTGGTAAACATATATCCGGTAGAAGATCAAAAACAGTTTTCTACAGGCTTTAATATGAAGTTACCCTTTTAAAATGGCTTTTTAACGACTTTGCTTTAAAAATAAACATTCTATTATAACCTCGTCTTGTTTTTACAAATTATATGCTATCTGACACGCGTATGCTTTTAAAGTCTGGTTTAATTCAAATCAAAAACCTACGAGGGAAGATCGGTAAGTTACATAAGCTACCTGAACAAGTCCGGTTTTACGTTAATGATTTATTATACAACAATACCTAATTAACACCGATTATATTTAATTATTGCCATATGCTCTTTTTTATTAAATTCCAGTTTATACACTAATAGTATAAGCAGTTGGTTTTTTGTGAAACATTTTTTAAATATTATTACTTACTAACTCAAAATAAAATGCTTCTTAATGTTTCAAAGTTTAGAACATTAAAAAGCGATTTTTTCCACTAAGTAATAATATTCCAGTTTTCGATAAAACGGGTTATTGCTATAAGTTTCTTAAAGTTTAAAGTCACCCAAGCAATAATTGTGTTATTTAAGGCTTACATTTTTTTACGGGATATATCAAATCAAAAATTTACCATTTTTACCAAATTTACCAAAACTTTAAATTTGATCATAGTTTCCTACAACACCCTTCTTACCTAAAACAATAAGTGGCTTTATAATATGTTCTTTGTTTATGTACACGTCGTACCAGCTTGATGCTTCCAATTGGTTGGTTGTTTAGAACTTTTTGTAAAAACTTCTAAAAGCGGCTTTTACAATGTTGTGTTAACAAACTCAGACTTAAATTATTAGGTATGTGACTAAAGTCTTAGATAAACTTTAAAAGCTGTCAAATACATTGTCACCTAGATTTACCAAAGGTGGTTCGCTTCTAGGGTAGGAGTATACTAACTCAAGGATTGGCTCGACATTATAGAAGCCGCTCTAAGAATGCTACATCAAATATAAAACCGTTACTACAACATAATATATTTTTTATAACTTGTTGCTTTATTAGCATTTACTATTATATGTAGTTTAAAGAAAAAAATTAAAGCCCGCGAGTTCCTCATCTTCGGCACATAAAGAGCAAAGTTAGTATTTAACAATGGTAAAAAATAATAACTGTGACTTTTATAATCTATAAGATATGCCCCCTAAAAATATTTATGGAAAAGATTTAATATTAGTAATTTATAAACCTCAAATTGATCAATTGTTAAAGTACGTTTTTATATTTTAAAATTTTGTTGATTTGCAACAATTTCCAAATAAAATTTTTATTTTAGATGATAGAGATGACGATATTAAGAGATAAGCAGAACCTATATTATTTTTGTAAAAAGTAATCCTTATGTTGTTTTTATATTCTTATTTTTTTTTTAAACATCTTTACAATTTAAATAGTTAAATAATAAACACCGGTAACCCAGTAAAGAATTCTAGCACTTTTTGATTTACACACGTACAAAGCTTCCCAGCCAACTCTCGTGCATCTAGCTTCATTGTGTTGTCATGATTCATGCAGGTGTTAAAATATATTGTTTTAATTACCACTTTATATCTAGATGGCTACAAAAACACGAATAAAACTTGTTTGAGACGTTACAGGAACGTGAGCAAAGACAAAAAATTGTTGTACAGAAAGAACTCTTTTTACATTGAATAACTTTTGTACTGTTGACTGTTAATCATTTTAACGATCGTGATTCAGAAGTCATACTTTGTTACAATTTTTTGCCTAATGAAAGAAATAAAAAAACAAATTTTAAATTTAAATAATTTAGTCGAGAATTTGCTCGGGTGTTTATAAAATACTAAATTTTTTGACTTTGACACGAATTATACAGGTTGTCCCGAGTAGTGTAATGATATACATACATATAACTTTTTAAGTAAAGGTTACCCAAAACAATCTTATAAAAATCACAATGACTAAATTAATAAATTTTGATAACATGGGTTGTGTTGTGTCATCTAATAAGTTTTGTGGATCACTGTCACTCTGGTACACCAAATAACACACATTGCGGAATACTTATTTTTTACAAAATCATGTTAAAAAACACAGTAATCATACTGCTACCATATAAAAAAAAAAAATTTTGATGACAAAATTAAAAGTTTTTTTTACGGCATATGTGTAATTTATAAAGGGTGTTGATTAAAAAAGGTATCACCTTTAATATGTATGTCAGTTCCTGTGAAAAACTTGACAAAATGCAAAACACCTAAACTTTCAGACAGTTCTTTACCCTACCTAAACTTTATTTCTGATGGGAGCACTTTGTACACTTGTTGTCTACCAAAATGTATTAGTTTTTGGGGGTGATGACAGCAACGCCTAAAATTTAAATGGGAAGAGGGGTTGGGTGATACCTTATTTAAAAGGCCAGTTAATTGCTTTTTCAAAAATACCATACACTTGACTTTTTTGTTTAGTACTTTACGGAAACTCAGAAAAAAAAAATAGTTAGCCATTTAAGATATCAAAACTCTTCATTTAACATAATAAAAATATAAAAAAATAGTTTAGTTTATAAGTCTTTCATTACTCTATCGATCCTGATACACGGAAAAACTTACATAATTTATAGACATTTGATTAACAGCGTTATTAAGTTTTTTTTTGCTTACTTTAACAATATTTTATATTCATTGTTCTGTATTAATGCCTACAGAAGAAATAATACTTCTTTTAAAAACTTTTACATTAACGTATTTTCCCATAATAACAATGGGATGCATATATTCTTGATATCTAAACCAACTTTTTTCGGATCATAGTATTTTATAAAAGGAAATTAAATGACCTTAAATAAAACTTAGTCGGAATTAAGATTTACGGATGGTTATCACGACCTCTAGAAAATTAAAACAAATTAATTAAAAGCAGGCATATAAAAAGCCAAGAAACAAGGTTTAAGTGTTTTTGTGACTGACTAACATTTGCTAACATATTAAGGTGGTCCGTTTTCAAATTGACATACTGTATAATTGCTCCAAAAACTTAACATCATACATGTTATTATTTAGGTATAGTATTTAAACCAACTCCGGTCACATGGGAAAATAAAATTCCCTAAAAACGAGTCGTAACTTGCGTAAAGTTGTGCTAAACCAAAATCTTTTCACAGTCAAATTATAACCTTTTTAACAAAAAAACATAAAAGAGCTCTTATTCCTTTTCTTTTCCTTTTCTTACACTACTACCTTTTCTTAAGCTTCCTCCTACAACAAAAGAATCATGATGAGTCACACGGTACCACGGTAGTACCTTTATACGCCTGTTTTGAATGTTGACTTAAGTCGATGATATATTTCTGTTGCATATAATGGTGTCAATACGGTTGCGGAAAAAAATGGTGTTGGTGAATAAGTTGTATTGAACTCTCACGTGTGAAAATTTTAGGGTTTGAAACTCGTACAAACTTGTTTAAAAAAGAGTAGCAATACAAAATAGATATAGAGGTTGCTCCCATTTTTCTTGGTAATATCTTTTTATTTTATTATGTATTAATAGAGCCTTATTTTTTACATTTTTTTGAATTTTTATTAATGTATATTCACTTTTCTACACATTTTATTTGTTCCGGCGCCAATAAAAGTAGAAATCAATCGACGGACATTTTAACAACATTGTATACAGATTTGAGATAAATCGAAGCAAAATTAACAAGCTTGACTTAAATTAACGTTTCATTACTAATTTTATTTCACTCGTTGGATAATCGTTTCTTTCGGATAGTGCTCAAGGGTTTTTATAAATTTAAATTTTTCACTTTAAAGTGAAAAATTAAAAATATTGACATTGAAAAAAACTCCCCAGCATAACCTTGAAAATTATACTGGGTGCTGCGTCGCCTAGCGGAAAATAGCAAATACCATGTAAATTTTAAGGGAGTTAATTATTGACTCCCTGTACATTTTCCAAAAAAAAGTGTAAATATTTTTTTAAGAAACCAATCTGACAAACCCTCTTGCCAAATTTATAAAAAAATTAATTAACCAATCTTAAACTATTCAAACTTTCTTGCCAAGTTTCAAAAAATTTTATTAAGTGAATCTTGAATTATTCAATTAAATGTAAGGTAGTAGTTATTTAAAAATAACGTCCGTGGTGGCACTACCGCGTTGTCTCAAAGGTGCTGTGAAATGCAAAATCTGCATGTTTCAGTGCTTGGATAACGTTGACGGAACACGACAATAATGAGTTAAACATCCAGTAACCCAGGCACTCACGGTACACTGGTATTTAGGCATAAGCCTTCGTGAGATGTCATAAAAGATAAAAAAAATGCAAAATTACCAACTTTTCGGTTCAGCTAAAACCAAACAAATAGCAGCCACCAGCAAATAATTTTTTATAAGGCTGTCACTGATTTATTGACACTTTTCCTCATGTCAGTGACAAAATTTATTCTACAGATGCCTGTTTGATTTTACCTGAACCGAAAATTTGGTAATTTTGCATTTTATTTAAATGAATAATTCAAGATTCGCTTAATAAAATTTTTTTGTAACTCGGCAAGAGAGTATGTCATATTAATCTTTTCAAAAGTTATATTACATTTTTTTCTGCAAAATGTAGAGGGGGCCAATAATTAACCCCTTAAAATTTACATGGGATTTTCTTTACTTGGTATGAACAAATAGCAGTATAAATGTTAAAAGGGTTGGTGCAGTAGTTTCAAAGTTATTTATGATTGTCACTGACATTAAAAACAATAGTTATGAGAAAAGCGCTTTAACGAAGATTTTTTTATTTTACATAATACAGCATCAAAATATCACGGAAATTCGCATTTTTTCGAGACGGTTTCGAATAATTGCAGTCATTGTTGTATTTTTTAGAATTTCTTTACAAAAATAGGTTTGTTCCAGCAGGCTGTCAGAAATGTTTGCAACCGTTGCAATTCTGCGCACGTCAAATTTGTCGTTCCAGCAGGGCCATGTTTCTAACATTATACAATTGTTTGTTATTCCAGCAGTACTTTTAAGATGTTGGCAACATGTTGGAAACTGTTTGAAAAGTTTGCAAACTTTCTTCAAACATTACTGACAATTTTTAACATAACCTTTCTTGTATTGACGTATAAATGCACGCCTTGTTTATTTTTCGTTCCAACATTTTTAACTAGTATTCTTCCAGCGTTAAACTTTAAAAATTATATTCAAATCAAAAAATAAGTGGTAACCATGCGGCAGGTGCTGTCTTCAAAATAAACAAAAAACACGTGGGAACCCAAGATGATCTGAAGACAAGTCAGAGACGAGTCTTGACCTGCAAAACAGTTGTGCAAATTGTATTTTATTTCCGTAAAAAGGTACAAAAGAATAAGTCGTGAAATTTTTTGACAATGTTTTCTTATGGACATTTAACACCTTCCAAACAGTACATTGTATTTTTATATTTTGCAATGTCTACTTAGATAATAGAGAATTATTGCAAGTTGCCTTATTAAGCTCGGGAATTATTAATACCGGCCTTATTTGAATAGTGCTTGTACTTATAATTTAGAGTTATTGCAAATCATGTTGACAGGGGCGCATTCAAAATCAACGCCCGGTAATTGCCCGACATGCGCACCTGAAAAAGGAACAAATTCGGTTGCCAAGGTCAAGGTTGGGGTAAAGTTTCCCCAATTTTGTCAAATCTGAATGCGCCCCAGTGTATCATGAACCTAAAAAATGGAAAAATTTAGTTGTTTTTCTTTATTGATTGTGTTTATTTAACACAATTTAAGAAATACATTTGACAAAGCAAGGTTTTGAGTATTTTTACTTCTAAAAACTTTTCGATTTTGTGCTCGCCAGCCGTTCGGTTTACACGAACAGATTCGAAGTTAAAATAAGACCAAAATCAGGCACGACCTAAAACCGACATAAATAAAGCCAGGCACTATCCCTATTAAGAGAGTCCTTATCCCACCATGCATCTGCGCAAGCTCAGATGTCAAAATAAGGCTGGTATTATTAGTGTCTGGCTTTATTTTACTGTGCAATATTTCTCTATTAGTGATTTATTAGTAGATTTTAAATCGGAGTCATGGACTACGTTTATGTTTATTATTTTAAAAATTATATCCAATAACTATTATTTGTTTAAAATTACCAGCCAAACGTTTTGGACTTTCTATCCGATAGCCATTTGTACAATACCTAGTTACAATATACAGAATGTCTACTTAAGTTGGCGTCATATGGGAAACTATTTTATTATTAATTTTACGAAAAAAGTTATTTTTTTATAAAAAGTTCTGCATGATCTAAAACCTGAAATACAACCATCAGATATCAAATTGCATCAGTCCCTTACGAGGTCTGGCCAAAAATGTTTTTTTTCTTAAGAGTAAAGTAGGTACCTGTATTTTAGCTAATATCGCAAATTGTTATAAAGAAAAGATGTTTAAAATTAAAAATAACTTGTAAATATGGCGGGTGACCTGGCAAAACCTCCTATCTGATTACGACCATTTTTTGCAGGATGACAACACTAGTGGTTCAATAATTGTTTTATTTTTTTGGGTCAGTATATAAAATATATAATCTTACACATCTATGGAAAAAGAAATTTTAAGTAATAAATGTTTTTTTGTGCTACTATTTTAAATCTAAAAATGTAAAATTTTTGGTTAAAATGCAGATAAAAGGTTGTGCCAGGTCACCCGCGATATGCAATGTTATTCATTAAATTTTTTTCAAAAAACGAGAAAATTTAAGTTTGTACATTGGTGAATTGTACATTCTTTTTGTTTTGATAACAATAAATTTTAAAAGTTTATTTAAAACTGTCCTATGACATTTATAAACATGAAATGTAGTGCAGTAATGTACAAACCTAAATTTTCACCATTATCGCAGAAAAAAATCTAATTCTTTTTATTGTAAATAAACAAAATTGCATATTTATTAAGAATTAATTTTTAATTCTAAACATCTTTCCTTTATAACAATTTTTGATATTAGCAAAAATACAGGTGCTTTACTCTTAGGCAAAAATTACATTTTTGACAAAACCTCGTAGATAACTAATATAATTTGATATTTGTTGGTTGCTTTTTAGGTTTCGGATCATGCAGAACTTTTTATAAAGAATAACTTTTTTCGTCAAATCAATAATAAAAAAGTTTCCCATATGACGCCAAATTACGTAGGCACACTGTAATAGGCCTTTTTTGTTCTTGCGGCAATCCAATGTTACGAACGTACTGTTAAAAAAATACCAAAAAATTATTTAAATTTTCAAGGTTTGAAGGATAGCAAAATTATTATATTAAAAATTTTAAACTGTAGTAGAACATCTTTTAATTTTAATTCTTTTAAGCCTGCAAATCTTTAGTAATTAATTATTTTTTACCTATGGAGATAGTGAAAGCATTTTAGACTTTTATTGTTTACATTTTAAATATTTATGCAATGCTTCTAAAAATTTTACACTATCCGTTCTCTAATGTAAAACCATTTTGTACTTGAAAATGAGCGGTTATAAAACTTCTCAAAATGTTGGGGGAATAAATAAAATAAAAAAAAATAAAAGCTTCAACTTTTTTCAGTTTTACTACAGATATTATTATCTATACTTAAATAATCTCCTGAATATTTCTTTTCTAACTAATCAGTTACGACTACTCCCACCTTTATTATGAAATATATTAAGGTTCGTAATTAAGATATGTCGTAAGAAATATGTTTTTAATCTAAACAAGAAAGAAAGCGGAGCTAACGTATTTTATGTTGTTTCCTTTTAAAATATAAAATATATGATAACAATTATTTTTTTTTTTAATTTACACCAAAATTGCATCTTTACAAATATAACACCATCTGCCCTTCTTTCTTCCAGAAAAATAAAATTCCTTATCCTTTTGATTGTGGGTTAATCGAACGGATCCGATATAATATTACAGAAAAAAGGGTGGCTTGAAAACGGTCCCTTTTTATCCTTTTGCACAAAAAGTATATTTTTAAATTCGTAAGATCTCGAAATCAGGTAAAGAAATTCCTCCCTGCAATATGCAAGAAGGGTAAACAAAATTTTAGTAAATTATTCTCAAATTCTTCAACCCCAACCGAAAGGTTTGCATGAAAAGATTTATAAGATTGTTATTCTCAATACAAAAACTGACCATATTCAACCTGTTAACCGCTTTGCACGTGCATGCCTTGAAAATCACAAACCATATATGTTCGTAAACAAGGAAAAGGGTCCGAGAAATCTTAAAACGCATTCAAAACAGGGTTGAATATGTATCTAGAAGAGGTAAAAAGGGTCAAGGCAAACACAATATATGAGGGAGTATTTCCAATTCAGCACAAATCTTTTAAAACACCCCTACGTATACCATCTGCCTTCTTTTCGTGGGAACCAAGTTCTAGTTGCGATTCTCACGGATCTCATCCACATGAGACACCCTATATGCACATATTCCGTGCTGCCGTCTTTATCGCACTTGCTAAACGAGAATTGAGGGCGTCTCGCTTGGCGCGTTTCACTTCAGTCGCTCGGCCAAATTTGAACACCTGTCCCTATGCAATCTTCCTATAGGCTGAGGGTTGGGCCCCACTTTACCCTAAGGGCGTCGTGTGACGTCAGGCTTCGGGTCGTCTATAAATACAGCAAAATGCACGTGAAGAAATCATTCACTTCGTCTCGTTTTTACGAACAAGTTTCTAGTTATTTCACAAGCATTTTTAAATATTTTTACGTCAAAATGAACTTCAACGACTATCTTGTTTCGTCCAACAACACTGTTAACGAAAATAAAGTTAACGCGAAAAAAGTTTCGCGTAGCCCAATGTATCAACTTAAAAGATTATTAAGTGCGTATTGAAGAAGAGTGAGAAGAACACCTACAAGAAAAATCCTCAGCCAACCTACTTCATTGATGAAGAAGAAATACAGGACAATCTTGCCAACGAAATTTTAGAAAATGAAATTTTCGAAGAGATCGATTCCTGTGAGGAATTTTCTGGTGTTCCCGTTTACAACGGCTCTTCCTGCGAACTTCTGCCAGTCTGTCGGGGTCAACGCTACATCCCAGTCCATTTCGCCAGAACTGAAGCCGGTACATTTTTCTGGACTTCAGTAACTACTCCAGACAGTGACATTTTGAAGCATGGTGACCACAATGCCATCTCAAACTACCAAACACCTGAACTACAAGCACCTTGTGACCGTTGGGGACAAGCTTAAGATGTTAAGCTATGAAGAAGACTTCCTAAACCTTGTGATTCTGTGTGCCTTAAGACTTTAAATTTTGTGATGACATTGCTCAATAATTTTATTCTCGACTTTTTTCGTCGATTGTGATATTGTATAGTTTTAATTCTTTTAAAGATTAAAAAGATTTTTTATTGTATACTATTTGTAAGATTATTTTAATAATTAAAATGTTTTTTATTGTATAATTGTAACATTGTACCTTTTAATAATATATAACTTTTGTTATATATTGGTGATGAAAGCTTTAATTAGATATATTGTTTTTATAAATATGTGTCTTCCATTAGATTTAAGTTTTTTTAATAAACAGATTTTAAAAGATACTTTATATTTTTAATTTTTTTAGTTATAGGATTCCTAAATCTCACTTACAAAAAAAAATCTTGATAGGAAATAACATTTTGTGCAAAGTTAATTTTATATCTACCTATACAAAATTTGTGTTAAAGATATGAAAAAAAGAATGTAGAAAAACAATAACTGTGGTCCATTTTAAATTTCTTTTAATAAAAATTAAATTCTAAATAATATTATAGGGACATAAAATACTTCTTATTTTTAAAACCTTAGCCAAGAAGATATACATTTTTAAGAAATGTTGTCTCAGGTATAAGAGAGTGGACCAACTAAATCTTGAAATAAGCTAATAATACAGGTTATTTAAGAATACCTGTTAAATAGGCTGGGTTACTATAGTATGCCTACCTGATATATGGGTGAGTTGGGACATCAAGAATAATCTGGGGTTTTAAATGCTCCAGCGGCTTTTAAAATGGAAAACTCAGTGGCTCTTAAAAGTTTTTGGCGGGTAAAATGAAAATGGTTTATTATTTTTTAAATTAAAGTGCTAAGTTTATAAAAAGGTTTTAAAATGTTAAATTTATACAAATGTTAAATATTTTTTCTATATGTTAAAAAATCTTACTAACAAAAAGGCACAAAAAAGTATCCTTAAACATAAAAAATAAGATTAAACCTACGTCGTGACACTTCAAAAGTTAAGTTCAGGTGAACCTAAAAAAATGTGAATTATTCAGTGTTTTTTACTTTAAAGGGATAGCAATGTTATAAGGTTGCATACTTACGACGATTTTACTTGATGTATTTGTCAAAGTCAAATGGTAATTTTAGGAAAATGGCTTCTGTCTAAGCAAATGCTTTCTGCGTTGGTAAATTCTATTTAAAAGCCATTTACCTAGGAAAATGGGGGTCATGGTTAGTTCTATTTAGTTAAATATTTTTTTATTATTTCGCTTTTTAACGAATTAAAAAAATAACTAACCAGAACTAACCACGATCCCCCAAAGTGACAGTTTTGCATGAACGTATGGTTATACAAATATTTCTATTTCCATGTGTCTAAAACTTGCTTAGGCAAATAGAATCAAATGCTAATATACTAGTCCAATAGCATTTGCCTAGGCAATTAGCATTTCAAAAATTAAAACACATCATTTGCCCTGGCAGAAAGCATTTGCCTAGACAGAAGCCATTTTCCTAAAATTAACATTTGACTGCGACATATACATACTTTTTAATTAAAAAATAATAAAATTAACCCGTTACAAGTGCAACATTGCCCTGTAACTTCGAGATAGACCTATAGCCAAAAATTTCTAACTATACAAAGCATTTAAATTATAGATGGGTCTACATTTAATTCATTCTGAAAGCAATACCGCAAAGTACACAAAAAATGATAAAGCAAACAAATCTTTTCGAATGCACATAGTCCCGGACAGAGCCTGATTACATTTTTTAGACAAATAATAAAAAACATTGCTCAAACACTTATGGATTTGTATGTATTAAAAAACATTCTCTTATTTAGCCTCTGTCCTACTATAAAACCGGTGGCACGTGGCGTGGTACTAGAAACTTGTCGGGTTAAATATTTTTGCCGCAATAAATTTTTCACAAAAGGGTTTCTTTACTTTATTATTTTTGGTGTACTTGGCGGCATCGCTTTCAGAATGAATTAAATGTGGACCCATCTTTATCACAGTTTTTTACGTGCGGTTAAAAAAAAATACTTTCGAATTTAACCTGCAGGTTTAAATTATGCTAAATAAACTAAAAAATTGGGGTAAAAATTACTGACTTGCGGGAAAACGCAATCAAATAGGTTATTTTTTTAAATAATGTTTACAAATACGCTAAACAAAATATCGTAAGCGCAAAGTCAACGTTCATTCATGGAACTGAATACAAGACCAAGTGAATGAAAAGAAGGATAGTTTATTATATTTATTTTTACACCCTTATAAATATGTCTTTCGTTTTATAATAACTAAGCAGCAGGTTGGTTCTTGGAGCCAAATTTTATAACAGGTTCACCCTCTTTATTTTACCTTTAACCTGCAGCCCCTTTAGTTAAATTGTCAGACGGGTAAAATATATATTATCCTACAATATTTAAATAAATCATTAAAAAGCCAGAGTTTATTTTTATCTGAAAAATTCTTAAGAATCGTACGACACTTCTTGTTTTTATTTATACAATACAAAATCACTTAGAGATCTATACAATAGTAAAAATGCCACTGCGTCATCAGTTCTGTCGCGCTTTTAATTATTCCCCTTTTTGTTGCTCGTACACTGTGTAAACGACGCGTTTAGACAACAACAGTTGATTGCCGTCCTTATTTTTATGAAGCTTGTGGCATTTTTACTATTGAATATATCTTTACCACGATTTCTACAAGAAAAGGTACTTTTCTCTTAAAGAATTTTCAGTTTTTGCGAACACTGTTAATAATACGAACATTTTCTTTTTATTATTATTACTTTTTTACCAACAAATTTTTTTATCAAGAATAGCTTTGTCTTGATAAATAAACTTTTATTCCATTTGTCCTCTTGTAAACCCCATCCGCAAATAGTCTATTTTTAGAGAAAGTTAGAAATTAATTTTGTTACATAGAAATTGCTTAAAATAATAATTGAAGACGTCGGATCAAGGTGTTATGTAACATTTTGTTTATTTTTGATATTGTACTGCAATAAGTTGATATTTGCTCATTTTAACTTAGAAGATGGTATTTGTCTTTTGTCAATAACAATATAAATACTTTTTCTAATATTTGTGATGTTAAATCCGTAAAAAAATAAACGTCCAAACATGTTAAAATTAAAATTTATCAAAACAAGTAAAAGTGACATAATACACTGACGTCTTTAATTGTTATATTTTATTTTTAAAATTTTGTTTTGGGATGTTTTGATTATAAAATACTGATTATTAGAAACGGGATAAATGATTATCTTGTGAAAAAATCATATAGTTTCACATTTTTGTTAGTCTATTTGTTGTTCTGTTTCTTAGTAGATACTCTTAAAAAAATATTAAAAATAAAAACGGTAATTAGGATTTGTATGCAGTTTAGCTGTAGTGTGTAAGCAACTTAATTGAAACCAAAAGTAAAGCTATATTTGATTGCTTCACCGGAGATAGACAACCTAAAATAGGGATGACCTTTTTTATTTTAGTTTAAAAGCTTTGTAAAAATTCTTTGAAATATTTTATTTTCCCTGTCGACTATTTATTATCAAAGATGTAGACAGGTCCTATTATACAGAGAGAACGAAACCAGGTAACAGGTACACCCTCTTTATTTTACTTTTATTGCGAACCAACCTGCTCAAAACCGTTCCCACAGTTTTGCAGGTTTGCATTACAGTTTTAGTTAAGGGATGATATTTAGGGTGCACAGCTATTCTAAATTTAAAACAGATTTATTTTTTCAACAAGGGGGAATTTTGGGATCGGCAGGTGAATGTTGGGTGGTACTAAAACTTTAAAAGCACATGTGGATTTTGGACTGGGTATAAAAATTTAAAAATAAATAAATTGATTTTGTTTGCGTACTTTAATTTGTTAAAAATGTAACACTTACCAAAATAATGACTTTAAATTTTTTTATTAAAATATAACAAATTTAAAAACTTAACTTAAATGTTACAATTTTTTATGATAGATATACAGGATGTTGCAAAAAATAACGGAAATCCTTGTTTAAAATATAGATTTATTTGTTAATAAATTATTATTAGAAGAGATATCGAGATATTAGTTTTGTATTCTAAAAATGGAAAAAAACACGTCGCCTTAATAGGAAAATAATTGCTTAAATTTGTTTTAGGTAATTTTACGAGGTAAAAACTAAATGCTTACTCCAAAGTTATTATATTTTTACTAAAATATGATGTGTGATATGTAGGTAATTTTAAATAGACGAAGACGAGAAGTATTATTTAATTGTAAACTAATATATTGTTTTTAATAATTTTGTTGGAGATAAACATTCTTCCACAAAACTATATTTATTAGGCATATTGCCTTACGGTTTTTAAGCTGTGGGGTAAAAATATTATTTTTGTAAAAAAGTGTAGTTAGGTACTTCTCTCCTTTATTAGGGGCTTATTACTCTTTTACAATTTCTAAAAAAGTTTAAAATAAAGTATATCATTCTTGAGGTTAAATTCAATATTATTTTTTTAAATAAAGACCTTTTAAAATGATAAAAGTTATACAAAGCTACTAGGTAGGTGATTTTGGATACCTATAAAAATATTGTCAAACGGTAGAATATACTGCAATGAGGAAAAATATATATCACCTTAGAGTTGCAAAGCTTCCAATTGTTTTCATATTTTTTTGTGAACAAAAAAATGTGTTTTTGGTAAACAACTTGTAGTCGTCAGAAAAATATTGTACATTATTTGTGTAAAAATAACTTCTTTACACTCGTGGGTTAGTACTACTAGTAATATTCCCACGCGTGTGAAATAAGTCATTTTCCAAACTTGTAATATACTATTACGCATTTTTTTAAAAATGTATTTTAAATCTGTCCTTTTATTTACTTAAACTATTTTCAATTTGTTAAAACCACTTGGCTAGTCTTATTTAGGTTACAGGAACGCTCTTGCGGTTTCTTACCGTTATAGTACAATATGTACCCTACTTTAAAATTGGCAATTATTGAGACCTTAATGCATTTAGGTCAAGTAAATCTACCATATGCTAATATCTTTATTAACTCTTTTATGAACCAATTTTTAGAGTGAAGGGAAAATTATAGTGCCTTCGATTTTTTCGATACGCAAATTATAGTATACGTTGATAATATGCCAGCAAAAAGATACGTACATAATAAAAATAAGGTTACGTTTTTAAAGTATAACAACTCCGTTAAGTCAAATATAACATTACCCAACAAAACGATCTTGAAACTTATTACATATATTATATGATACACATAAATTAAATATGTGTCATATCAACAAAGAAATAGCATGTATTTTATTACAAAGTATCAACAACAGATCTTTTTTGTATTTCTCATAACTGGAATAAGCCCTTGACATATCAAGAGCATGCCAAGCTTAATTCTTTTCTGAGCTAAAATAAAATTTTGAAATCCATAATAGTCCCTGGGCCAGTAATGAAATGGACTTCATAATACGAACACTTTTAAAACCTTTTTACGGGGTTCTTTTTGACGAGTCTACCACGAATAAAAAATCATACCGCCATATATGGAAGCGGCGCTTTAACCTAGCCAGTCAAATGTTTCGGGTGTAAGACTGGGCGAACGCGTCACTTTTTTGTCGGACAAGTTTACCACAATGTTTTACATGCAATTTTTAAATATTGCGCCAAAAAGCCCAAGGGTTACTTATAGTCGCGAAACATTGACAGGCTGGGTAAAAGCGTCTCTTTCATATATGTCGGTATGAATATTCGTGGTAGACTCGTCCAAAGGAACTCTTTTAAAAAGTTTTTAAAGTGTTTTTATTATAAACTCCATTTCATTACTGGAGCAGGGACTTAAAAGAAAATTTAAATAATACACAAATATTTAACTATTAAAAAGTATCCTATATTTTATTTTAATTATTAAAAACAATAATACCTTTTAATGCTGTTCTGTTAGCAATTAAAATTTTCCAAATTCCTATTTTCAAGTATTAAAAAGGTTTCTTTTATTTTAATGTGAACCATTAAAGATTTGCGTTAGCTAAAAGCACTTGAACATAAAATTGGCTATCAAAAACACGGATTTCTTGTGTAAGGCTTTCGCGGCCATCTTCTGCTTAACTTAGGTTTTTGGGCTATTCGGCCGACGTCAAAAATTTTGTTTCCTTGACGTTTCGCCAGCGCGAGTGGTTGGCATCCTCAGAAGGTTTCTGGTAGACTACTTACGTAATACTGTGGGTCAATGAAACAAAATCTTCGACGATGGCCGAATACCTACAAATAAGCTTTTGAGCAATTTTCAATTTTATTAACAACAAGAATTGGCACCCTAATTAAAAAAAAGTAGCCCTAAGCATTATGTTGTTTTTCCAGCTAACACTGAATTACAAAGAATTAGTTTGTCCTCCAATAATCTGCACAGTTGTGCTCCTAACTACACAATATTGTTTTAAAATCTTAAAGGGTGTTAGTTGTTAAAATTATATCAAGAATAGTTTGCACAATTCTGATTAATTTTTAGAGTTATTTACTTATTAAAAATATACAAGATGTTCGGACTTCGTTGCCATTGCAGGATCTTTTGTTTATTATTGGGGCGCTAAAATTCTCGTCCATTTTAATGCATCCAAAACACAATCGTGTTTTGGATGCATTAATAATTATTAAATTATCCTCTACTTATGAGCGGACAAGTTTTACAGAGCAAAGACACCTTCAATCTTGTGGGCATCACATTTGAAAGTAACCTTAACTGGCATAAACACATTGTATCTATAGCCACGGCAGCTTTAAAAAGCTTGAATTTCTCTTTCGAGCCAAAAGTATTTTTCCCCTTCTAATTTATACACTTTATATGTGTCCCAAATCCGAGCTTTCTTGGAATATTGTTCTCATATCTGGGGCATGGCGTCCCCCACAACCCTAAGCATTCTTGATTCTATTCAAAGAAGAGCGTACTTTTTTGTTCCTTTTTGGTATTATTTACTTGTGGCAATTTTGGTATTCGAGATACTCCTTAGATATTTCGGAATTCGAATACTCGGAACGCTCGGTATTTGAATACTCGAAAAAAGTATTCGTCGAATACTTAAAAAGTATTCGAATACAGAATCCCGAATACTAACCGAAAAAGTATTCTCCCGAATACCGAATACCAAACTACACAAATGTGTATTCGAATACCGGGCAAAATGTATTCTGGATACTATTCAGAATACTGAGTATTCGAATACGACCCAACTCTGTTTATAAACCAAGGAATAAAGTTAGGGTGCTGTAAGTCTAATGTTTGTTTACATGTTAGAGCAACATATAGGTTTAAATTATTTATCCCGTTTGTTCACTAGTACTTAATTAAAAACTAAATATTCTGGATCAGCACCACTGGGTCAATGTCCAAAAATTAGTATCCATAACGTTATTAAACTGGTGTCATGAGGTTTTATTGTGGATATTGACATTAACCGTAAAAAACATCACTTTTAACAATAATTGTAGAAAAACCACCATCATCTATAAATCCATTCTAAAAATAATTCAATCTCAGACAGCAAGACATAAACTGTAATTGACACCAACAAGTGCGCAAACGACATATGACATAGTCATGTCTAGACGTACCATCAGAGGGCATATCACGTTTCTGCAAGATATTGTTCCCCAAGAATATGCATGTCAACTGGTAACACCCTATTCATTAGGTTTGCTAGTAAACTTCATTTGTTATATAGGGGTTCGGTACTCAAACTTTTCTGAAATGTAATACTTTTTGTTTTTTGTTGCTTATTGCGTCGTTAGGGGAAGACTATTAAGTGTTTAAAAGTACATTTAATGCAAGAAAAAAGAAGAACAATAAAGTAATTTAATTTTTTGTAAATTATTTGATTTATTTATCTAGACATGACGCAAAATGACTTAAAAAACTTTAAAAAAGATAAGCAGTCTTCTTGCGGGTTTCCTTATACAGCGTGTCTACTTAAGGTCGCACCATATAAAAACCTTTTTAATTATTAATTTTACGAAAAAATTCGATCATCAGATACTGATTTTTTGCAGCGGTATACGAGGTATGAAAAAAATATAAATTTTGCTTAAGAGGCAAGTACCCTTATTTTTCATAATATCGAAATATTTTTATAAAAAAATATGTTTAGGATTAAAAATAACATTGAAATTTGCAAACCTATTCATTTTAAGGAAACACTTTTTTCATCAATTTTTTATGCGTTACACATTAGTGCATACTTATTTCCCGAAATGTAACAAGTAACTGCCAAAAGCGAAAAGTCACAGAAACGTTCATCATCGGAGAAAATATGTTAAACAGTTTTTTTTCTAATTAAACCAATTTGTCTATTTGAAAAGTATTTTTAACTCCTTAACACCTTTTCTTATAAAAATTTTCTGATAATATAAAAAAATAAGGGTACTTTGCTCTTAAACAAAATTCATATTTTTTGACATACCTCGTATACTACTGCAAAAATATTACCTGATTATTGCAATTTTAGACCATGCAGAACTGTTATGAGGAATTACTTCTTTATGTAACATTAATAATAAAAAGTTTTCCATAATGTGCGAACTTACGTAGACACGCTGTATAGAGAAAACCATCCATCCTGTGCATATTTTTTTTTTGCTGAAAACGATTTAATACCCTTGGAACCCAAAAAACACTAAATATACTTTAATTGAAATAAATCAAATTCAAAATAAAATTATCGTTTTTAAAAAGCACGTTTGCACGTGCTACTAAGATTAGTTTTATATTAATGTTTGTTATTTTTTTATAATAGCACAATAAATTTATTTATAATTTAAAAAAATATTTCAATTTTAATTTAAGTCAAAGTAATTTCTCGCTAAAGTCTAATGCATTAACAGGTTATATTCTAAAGGGGCGTTATATCTGGAAGAAAAATGTTCATACCAAAAAATAAATATGATTTGTTTTTATTAATACGTATCATTAAATATTAAAGTGATTTTTAAAGTAGCCAATAAATAAATTTTCAAAAAAAAATTTATGTCGTATTTTAAATCAAATCAAAGATTTTATATGAAAGAAAAAACAAACAAAACTTCTTTTTCCTATTTTTTTTAAACACACGAAATAGCTACAAATATGGCCAATGTGTAGTCTCCGTTAAATTTCCCTGTACATTTTTTTTTCTTTTTTATAATATGTTTTGTGCGTGCAGCCGCTCCATCGAAATATAAGACATTATCACGTCAATAAAAGCTTTTCCAACATTACAGATAATACATTAAAATAAAATATAAATTTAAAATATTTAAGATACAGTCCTCGTATATCTGCAGATTAATATATGGGGATAAAAACCAAAAAAGACCCTTGTCTTGATTTTGGCCAAAGAATGAAGGAATTGATGACCAGAATCGATTAGGTGGAATGATGGTTATAAATGGGGTTTTTAGATTATTTTAATCGCCGGTTTTGTTAGGGAACAATATTTATTTCCTACCTGTTAAGGTGTCTAAAATTAATCACATTAAATATAGAGGACATAAAATAAATTTGTTGTTAAGAATATATGTCTTTTTAGGTATATTAACATATAAATAGCAGATTTTTTTCTTGCTATAATTTGTCTTACATTGTGGAATCTTTACAAACCCATTTTTTTTATTAATCCCAGTTATAATACACTATCATTAAAAAATTGCACACCTACGTTTTAAACTAATCAAAAGCTTCTTAATGGTTTAGGAGTTGCGAAAATACAAAATATGCTCATAGAATAATACTATTTACAACGTCATAACTCCATAATGTATTGATGTGTGGTTTTAATTTTATAATTAAAATATTATTTATTATTTAGGTACCTACTAAAAGAAAGAGAAACAAAGATATTTAATTGAACAGTCTTTAGCAACATATTTAAATATATTTTTAAGGGACGACGAACAAGACCAGCTTAATATTATTAAATTTTGGTTTAAACCAAGGATTAAAAAAGTACCTCTAATTACCGGTGTACTCGGGATGCTAGACGAACCCATATAATACAGATTAAGATTTTTGAATTGCTTGACGGAAATAGTTGAGTTGCTAGACGGAGACATTTTTGGGTTCCTAGACGTAACCTTGACGTGACCTTATTGTCGTTGATAATATTTTCAAATGATTATATAGAAAAACTGAGTAAAGTTTTTTTGTTGTTGGACCCTCCCATAAAAACTGAAGTTTCAAAAGGTAATCCTTTTTTTTGTATTTTTCCGTAAATATAATGAAATTTTGTAGACAAATTCTTACTTTTAGAAAATTATTTAATATTTTTAAATACGATGGAAAATACGCCAGCACGTGACCTTATTACAGTCAGGTTAAAATCGGCGGGCGAACTTTCGGCACCAAATTGTGTTTGTACCTGGGGTAATCGAAGAGTCAAATTATGTTAGAAAAATTTCGACACCGCGCCGTAAGACAGGTAGGTACGGCGCCCGACAGGGTAATTAAAACAGTTTTTGGGAAATTACAAATGGTTAGTTCTGGTAAGCAATTTCCTCTTTTTTAATTCCTTAATTTCACTCAGTAACTACATTAATAATAATACATAATTAAAGTCTGAACGTTGTTTATTAAAATAGGTTGATTTTATTGCAAAATAAAGCGATTTCCAAGTCGACGTGTTTATTTGGGTAACAGTTGATTTAAAATCGAGGTCACACCATTTCTCAGATTCAAAACAAACTTCACTTTTTATTTCGTCCCTGTTTTGTGTGCTGTTTCTGATGTGAGCAGTGCTTTGAGGTTTTTTCACCTCGTTAATATTTTTTATAAAAATGTCAAAATCTATATATAAAATTGACACTGATGACGTTCGAGGTAGCATTCATCTGAAATTAGGCAAAGTTGCTAATCCCGCTTCTTGAGTCGTTTATATCGCACGTCTTTATCGCCTTGCAGCAAAGTCAACCCTACTTATTTTCAGGCTTGACTCGGACGATTCAATTCACTTTCAAGCGCATAAACGTAGTGTATTAAAGTTAAGTGGTCTTTAAAATGTCACAATTTTTTTTTCTGAACAAAAACGCAAAGCTAAGCTGGTGATATCTCATTTTGACACTTCAAATAACCAACTTTTATGTAATCCTACTAAATAAACAATCTAAACAAAGCTGCACTTTTCCATTGTACTTCGCTGCCAGTACTATTTAAGGCCTTATTACGGTTATTGAAGAATCAGAATGTCAGCAATAGAAAAAGTAAAGGAATGACTTAAAATAACTGTATATCGTCAAGCCTTGCCGCTTTCAGGAAGGAATTTCAAATGCAAACAGTTAAAACCCGACAAAGTCAACATTTTCTGATCGCTGTATATCGAATATGTTTGTTTTCACAATAAACCATACGGTTTCTAAACATTTTCAAACGCCAAGTGGGTGTGGAATATTATGGGAACAGATTTTAAAAACGATAAATCATGACACCACTTCTACGCTAAAATAAACAAGCGCACAGGCCGAAACCCTCCACACATGTTTGTTCGTGTTTTTCAGAGATCTGCTTTCTCACGCCAGTTTTGGATGAGCAGATTTTTCAGTTTTTTTCTTTATTTTTGTGGGAGTCTGCACACTTGTGTGTCTTGTGTCTGCTAAGTCCCACGGGTGGATTAGCTTTAGCACTTACATGATCATCTGGTTATTGTCTGTGTGTTTATTTTGGCAAGCATCAAAATTTGATAAATCCACGTTTAGCTTATTTTTTAAATAATAATATATAATACATGTCGGGCTAGCTCAATGAGTTCAATTGAGTTTCTGAGTCTTGAACACTAACATATACAGAGGTTAGCAGAAAAAGAACCTTTACATGTCAACATTTTTCTGACAAAACGACTCATCAGTTTGGCTTTGTCGTTACTTTTAAACGTCTTCTTTCCATGCATTAGCAAAAATCACCCATGAACGGTTTAAAGTGGCACGACGTGTGTATACAGTGTGAGGCCATTAAGTCAGCAAACAAATACAAATATTTTTTATTTGTCATATGTTGCAGAAATGTATTTTTAATAAAAGTAAGTGCATGGTCTTAAACGGTATTAGTAGGTACTTACATACAGAATCAGCCGATCATTTATACATACTGGCAATGTGTGGAAAAGAGACAATCTAACGCGAACGCGGCATTTAAACATGTGTGACTAATAGCGCTTGTTTTGTTATCACATTGCTAGCCGATATGTAGTAAACTAATGCTTATACGGTATACTTTGGGCTCTTTAGATTAACAGAAACATATGAAAATAATATAAAATATTGGTTTAAAAACTGTAACCATAAGTTACTTACTAGGTATTTTTCCATATATAAAGTGCCCAAAGTATATATAAACAACATACAGGGTAAGGCAAGTAAAACTGCTTAACAAAATATTAAAAGGAAAAGTTAATTAAAATCAAAAGTTTTTTCCAAATACACAGCCATGGCCTACGATTCAAATTCTTTATTTATTTATTTATTTTAATTTTGAATTACCCATTCTGAGCTTTCATAAGAATCTAAAACAGTTTTTTCTTCTTTCTAACGCATTGGCAAAAATTGCCCTTAAACATTTTGGAGAATGCATGTTCTTTAATATAAATGAATATTTTAATAAAAACTTATTAATTTAAAATATAAAGTGGCCAAGAAACAATAATACTGTTGCCTACTTTGTTGTGATACTGTTATTCTTTTTTACGCTGGTAAAAAGATAAAGAAACATTAATGGTACCAACAAGCATCACATAAAAGTTTTTTGCTCTAAAAAGTTATACAGTTAAAAAAAAAACAACAATACGTATTGATATAATATAATAAGAAAAAGTTCTTTCGGCTAACCCTACAATGGTACTCCAGGTGTACGAAACCATAGTAAAATCTTGCGAAAATACTATTTTGTAGTTTCAAGGAGTTCCTAGATAATGGAGTAAAACGTTAGTTACGCTACATCCGCATTTTTTACAACATTGCCTTTTAAAGTGTTTCCAAGGTATTCTTGAATGGACTCGGTCTATTGAAGTTTAGTTCTTTTCGAAACTTTTAACTACGTACCTCAATGGTTATATTATATACTTATATTGTTGTCTAATAGAAGATTAGAAAAGGCTTTCTTGAAAACTCTTAAGAAAGCCCTATTTATTTTTTGTGTGTGCGCCAATAGAGTACTATATATTATTCAAGTCAAGGAATTCTAAGGAAGTATGAATACTGAACGAAATATTCATTCATTTACAATTACGTTACTATTATTACTAGTTTGGCCACGCCGTCAGGGGCGGTAAAAATACTTTTCGCACGTGTGAGGTGCACTCGGTGCTGTAAAGAAAAAAGGCATTTAAAATAATACAAAACAAATTTTTGGAAAAGTCATATCTTATTAAATACTGTGCCATGTGGCATATAAAAGACAATATATTTTTTAAGAATTATCACGACATACAATCATAAAATAAAATTATAGTAAAGATAATACAAAGTATAACAATGGGTAATTATTTTTTTCTATAAATACCGGGTGATGCATCGACAGACTGGCCATAGGAAATCCCATGTAATTCTGGATTCAATTATTGGCTTCCCAAGTGATTTTACAACAAAATTGAGTTAAGTTAATAAGGTCAGCTTACATACGAAATTTCGTTATTTTTACATAAACCAATTAACTGTTATTTAAGAAAACTTTTTTAAAATCGTTGCATACCTGATAAATATCGTAATGAACAAAATTTCTTGTCAATTTTCTAATTGACGTTTTACTTGCTGTGTGTTATTCATTATTGTTTATTCATTACTGGTGGATTCGTTACGGTATGTATCAGGTATGCAACGATTTTACAAATAGTTTTTCTTAAATATCTCTTTATACATAATTTAAAAGTAAACTTTTTTTTTTTAAGTAATCTTTAAACCAATACAACTTTATAAAGTATTAAATATAAAAAAGTGGATGGGATAGCTGAACTTATCGTATATCAATTCAAAAACATATTCCCGTGAAGAACTCATAAAAGTGTTTAATAATAAGCGTCCGGGTAAATTCAAGGTGTGCCAAAAGAAAATTTTGTTTCACAAGGTAAATGCACTTTGCCTTAAATCGCTAGTAGTCATGGCAAAAATTATAAGCTAGGGTTTAAGCTGATTTTTCATCCATCTTTATCACCATGTGAGGTTGCGTTTTCATGTGTTTCCGAATTAAAAAAAGTGCTTCCAAAAAATTATCCTCGATTTGACAGGTGATTAAAAACGGTAACATTAGCATACAGCGATTAGCACCGATTGGACTGTATTAAGGTTAATCGACACTATATAGAAAAATACAAATAGTTTTTTTTCTACTACCTTTATTCAAAATAACTTTGCACTTTTCCTCCTTGAGGATTTTTTTTTACTTTTCCTCTCGGAAAAGGAAAGTGTACACATATTTATACAGAAAAGGTGAAAAACTAGCTTAAAATTTATTTTAAAAAAATGATTTGATCTTAACTTCATAGATGTAAATAATACTGATCGGGAGCCTGACTAATGAACTTGTTAACAACGTTTCTCGTAAACGTGCAGGCTTTCTTTGACGTGAATCCAGAGGCTTTTTCGTTTCTTAAATCTACTGGTTTAGAAAACTTTATCAAAGCATTAACGTAACATACTGTATTCGCTTCTGAGCGTAAATACCTCTAGAGTTTTTGCCTTCTTCCTTCTTCGAAAAATATACAAGAACACCATCTTCGTTAATTCTTTTGACATTGTTTTTTTCAGTCCTAAGCTTAAACCTCTCATATTCTTTTTCATATCGTTTTTGAGACTTATTTTGCTATAATACTAACCTTGCGGTTTTCAAAATATTTTGAGTGATTTTTTTCGTCATCTTCAGAGTCAATTTTTCTTTGGAATCGTATCAAAGTTATATTTTTTTAAATGGAAACACCCTATATTTTATGACGGTTTTAGATTCTACATAAAAATAATTTAGGTTTGTTAATAGTACCAAGTGTCTAATTTTATTCGTTTTTGTGATATTTGATTTTTTTTTCAAAATGCAGGGGTGCAATTAAATTAATTTTATTTTAACAATATAAACTCCTTAAACTTTAAAATTTGTTACAAGATTAGGAAAAGTCTGCCCTATCATACGTAGGTCATATCGAGATCATAGATTATACAGGGTGATCAAAAAATAATTTCAATTTTTTTAGAAAGTCAAATAGCAATATCTCTTTTATTTTAAATGGAACACCCTGTATTTTTTTACACCACATGATGACAAACCAAATGCTCTTTTCAAATGGTGTATAGGTTGCCTATACTTCATTTTTATACTTTTAAGTAAATTCCGTTTTAACATATTTTTATTCCAAATGTCTATTTAAATGTAAGTAGGCTGTGATATAGCTATGCCTATTTACTAAGCCGTTATTGAAAATAAATTTGTTGGAAAAGCACAAAATTAAAAGATTTGTAATATCTGCCACTATTTTTAAAATTCACAGAAAAAAATTCATTAGTTGCTTATAATGCTACTTCCAATAACACTTATTTCAGCTGAATGTGGTAATGATAAAACTTGTGTTTTTAAACAATCCTAATAACGCCTCTGGTCAGTTATGACGACATTCTGTGACCTATAACTCGTTTCTTCCATTATCCATAATCACTCGTCAAATTTTTTAAAGCAACTATTAAGGTTATCAGATGGTTTCTCCTGGAATATTTTTTCAGGATTAACTCTAGACTAAAGTAAACCATTTTTTCACATCCTACCAGTATTATATCATCTTGTTGTTGTAGAAGAAGGGTTTTTATTTAAAATCATTGAAATTTCTTTGTAAACTGACTAAAACACTAGTAATCAATAAAATGGTCGTTGTTATTTTCTTAAGAAAAATATTAATGGCTGCTATGTCACAGCCAACTTTAATTTAAATAAACATTTGGACTAAAAATTTGTAAAAACAGATTTTACTAAAAAGCACAAAAGATAGGTATAGGCAACTCTATACACCATTTGAAAGAGTATTTTATTTGTCATCATGTAACGTAAAATAATACAGGGTGTTCCATTTAAAATAAGAGAGATATGGCTATTTGATTTTCTGAAAAATTGAAATTATTTTTTGATCACCCTGTACAATATTTGATTCTTGATTTGACCTACGTATGATATGGCAGACTTTTTTCTAATCTTGTTACACATTTTAAAGTTTAAAGTGTTAAAAAGTGTTAAAGTAAAATCAATTTAATTTTACCTCTGCATTTTTCCAAAAAATCAAATATCACAAAAACGAATAAAATTAGGACACTTAGTACTATAAACAAACCTTGAGTTATTTTTTAAAGTAGAATCTAAAACCGTCATAAAATATAGGGTGTTCCATTTGAAAAATATAACTTTGATATCAGTCACACTTTTTTGAGACACCCTTGCTCCCAACTTTGCTGCACTTTTTAAATGGAACACTCCTATATATTTTCTCTAAAAATCAATTCTGGCCAGGCAATTCCGAAGAAACCCCGATGTAACGCCGGCAATTAGTCTATACCTAGCCTCTAGTGCCGGCGCCTGAGACAAATCATCGTTCCTATATGTCATGTTTACCGCCATTTTTATGGATTCGTTAAACAAATTGACGGAAGATAGTTTAAGCGCGATATTTTTACACATATTTAATGAACCCTATATCCTATCACACTAAAAAACTGCAGGTTTTACCGAAGTGCCATAGAAATTGACTTTCGAGATCAATGAATATTTCAATGGAAACTATTAAGCCCTAATTTAAATTTAACACTCTGTTCTTAATCTTCTTTAGTAGATTTAAGATATTAAGATAACGCTAGGTTGTAAGTATGTAGTTTTAATATAATCACTACTAATAACTTAAAAACAATATAAATCAACAAAAAGATTGAGAAATAAGTGTCAACTTTAAATTTAAGGCTTAAGATCGTGATTTTCATTTTAAATATTAAGCCATTTATGTGGCACTTCCGGTAAAATCGGAAATAGTAATTTTACGAATATGACAGCATCAGGTTTATTTAATATGTGTAAAAACGCACTAGCCCTCTTTTCCATTATTTGTTTTTGTTCAAATTGGATAAAAAATGGTGGTTAACATGACATTTTCAAACGCCATTTTCTCCTAAAAACTGATTAAGATAGGTATAACATGTGGCACATGTATTTTCTTGGAATTACCTGCCAGTTTTTATCCTGCCACCAAGAAGAATGAAACCAAAGCACGCTTCGGTTCAACTGGTTATAAGCGTGTTTCAATTGATGGTCCGTAATACTGAGATCAAATTTTAAATTTATATTGAGTTGGAAGGAATTTTTATTTTAATGATCTTAATCCTATTATTTTTTCACTTAAAATGTTTTAAAAATAGGCATATCATGTTAGTGGATCTATGGTTATAAATAATTTAGAAACAAATTTTTATTTGGATCTCTTGCTTAACATAAATTATACTAAGATAGCTAGTATCATCATTTGTTGTAGTGAAACCTAGCAATATAAAAACGATCAACCTTTAAATGTGACAAGTAAACTAAAAAGAAATAGACCCCCTGTGAAGTTTTACCAGCACCCATCATTACCAAAATTTTCAAAGTTCGTTATGTTGTCAAGTAAAACCAAACACTTTTACTATTTGACATATACACACACAAATACATATTCTAATTAAATGAAATAATATACATATAAAAATCTTCTGAACTCTTGTTGTTTGAAACCCAAAAAGTAGATTTACTATTTTAATTATTACAAATTAAATTCTAATAACGACATTTTTTGATCTTTTAAAAAGAAACAAATATATGAGTCATTGAACTTCCATTTCAATATTTTATTATATGAAACACTTTCTCCGAAGCCCACCACACTTTTCGATAAATGGAAGCCCCTGGTAATAGGGCAGGGGACGAAGTTGTATATAAAAATATATTTTATGTATTATGGAAGCCCGAGATACGTCTAACTCTAATACGAGTCCCATTTGCATAAATTGTATAGACCTATGTATAATCCAGTCTGCCCTGGGTGCGGTGCTGCCAAAGAACATGCATATGCAACTGACAAAGCCCGGAATATGCCTCACGATACCACTATGCCTGATGAGTCCCTTTTTGCATAAAATGTATATACTCCAAATATTGTCCGAAGCTTCCAAAGTTGTGAGCTTGTTTTTTGGTAGATTCCTTAGAGGTTATGTGTCGGTGTAAAACCAGTAAAACTTTAAGCCGTTTATTAAACGACCAAGGTTAGTTTGCATTCATTAGGGTAAGGTAGACTCAAAAACTGTATGTGCTTGTATATAAAATGAACGCAGAGCAAGTTTTTGTTAAAATTAGTCACAGTGCTTCGAGTTGGCTTTTGTGGGATCTGATCCAGGCGAAGCAGATGTTCTCCAGATATTCTTTATCTGGATGAGCAAGAAAGCCATCATGTTTCGGTGGGCACCATATGTACTCTTCTTTATGCTTGTACTACTCTTAAAAAGGCCATACTGGCATATGACAAAAAACAATTATTTTCTGGGTACTTCTTAACACTTGTCTCCGAAAGGCTTGTTCATATAAAGTTTTTTCTTATTTTTGATGAAGAATCCGCTTCAAAGTTTTTCGGGGAGTTTTTGCACACCCTGTATAAATAACATATATATTGTTTAAACAATGCAAATAATTATTTCCCTCCTAAAAAGGTTTCTGATTTTAAACAAAAATTAAAAACCAAAAAGTTAGAAAAAAATTGATCAAAATCGGAGCTGTTATAGAGGACTTCCAAGGAAAAGTGTTCACTGACTCCTGGACTAGTTGTAGTGGTGTCGTAAAACATTTGCTTTTTATCACTTTCTTCTCGTACAATGTCAAAATTCTATGACAAAAAGCTATTCGCAAGCGGTATTATTTACTGCCTTGGTATATTTTAAATTTTGTAAGTTTAAAGTTATGTTTCAAATAGCATGCAGACGGTTCCTTCCACGTTAACCAAAAGCTGCTTTGGGTGCTACAATATTTTTTATATAGCTGTTATTAGCAATGTTAAAATATTCTAGATATCTGAAACTGGTTTAATTCATGAAGATCAAATATTGACATCTTCACCTGATCATCGACCTGACAGCAGAACCTCAGGAACCATTTACCTACCATATTGATAATTTTTATTCTGATGATGACATAGAAGCCCAAATGGGTGAGCTTGATCAGAGCGCTGCAATAGGTAAAGCAACAAAACAAAACCCAGAGGATGAAGCCTTTGCTGCGTTACTCTTATTGTACCTAATCATGATATTGAAAACAGGCAAAGCTCCATTTCCTAGAGCAAGTCTCGAAAGAGTCTTATCTCAGGGTGATATAAATGCACAATAGTAGCAGCGACAGTTTTCACCATATTTCACTAAATTTACTACCGACCCAGGAAACAGTAAACATTGAATCGAGACCCGGAGACCATGACGAAAAAACAGATTCAAATATGGATTTGGAATCTTATACCATCCCAAATGAAACTAAAGAACAAGACAGCAAAATTCACTGTTACCGTTACAAGAAAAATTGGTATTTCCGCAGCCTTTGGGTCTAGCTCATACGTATCAGATAGTGACTCTTAATATTACTCAGCTATCAAGAATCTTTTTTCGGGTTTTATTAATAGTGACCCTCTTTATTTTGAAGACTCAAAAGTTATTTTTATTTTGGAAAAGCAGTGGCTTGAACGTTTTTTTTAGCACAATCAAATATGGCATTTTTACTTTAAAACCATGTATCTTAGACAAGAAGCGTTTTCCGACACAAGATATTTGAACTCTTGTCTTATTTTGATGTAAGGATTATGCCCCTGAAAGGATGCACGCTTACTTTGAATCACTCTGTATATCGAAAAGTGGCTAAACGTTAAATTATAACTGCTGACAAAGACTGTCTTATAAGTGTAGTCTAAGTGTTTTCAGTATTATTTTTGAATTAGGTTTTTAAGTTATACCACTTTTTAAATAAATTTTAACACTTGCAGGGTAATAAGCAAAAATATATTCAATTTGTCATGATTATTTTAAGTTGCATAATCAAGTATTTCAATGGAGTGCTTTGATTTTTTTACCATTTACCTATTATATTCTAAATAAAACTTGTATAGAACAATTATTGTTTTTTTTTGGGACATCCTTTACAATACCAAAATATAAATTACATTGCATTCCATTAAGAATGCTCGAAATTAGTATAATAATTAAGATTTACAACTTGGATTTAGTAGGTGATTCCTCTATTGGCATCTTTACAATTTACACAGTGTAGTGCCGTAGCGTCAGAAGTTTTATTAAATGCACAATTTGGAGATATGACTCAAACTTACATTATTTTTAAATGGAAATTCTTGCATATTATGATTGTAAAAGTATTCTTTTTATTACCTTCCAACAATGTATCACACTTGCGTATCATGAAATTTGGTACTTCCCATAAGATTGCCATGTGAGCAAGAGAGATATACCTATCTCTTTCCTCTTATGCAATTCTTATGGAAAGTACCAGAAATATTTGCATGATACGTAAGTGTGATACGTCTGTTAAAAAGGTAATAAACAGGACAATTTTTACGACCATAATAAACAGGGTGTTTCCATTTAAAAATGTAAGTTTGGGTCATATCTCCTAACCAATGCATTTAATAAAAATTCTTGACTACGCCACTCAATTTTGGGCAAAATTATCTATTCATAGCAGTTTTTAAATTTTTTCTAACTAATATGGTTCGTCAGATAGAGCAAGCCCTCAAAAAGTGAATATTTTAATTTTTGCCCTGTATCTCAGAAACAAAAAAAGGTATCTCAAATCTGTTTACGGCATTAAATGTATCACGAAAAAAGTAGCAACTACTGCAGAAACCGCATCACGCTAACTTTAAAAATAACGGAGATACCCTGGCGCAAAAGTACCCAAAATGGGACACCCTGTACATTTTTGTTAATTCTAAACATTTTTATTAATTCTTGTACATAGACCATATAATTTAAAGGTTCCCAGTAAAATTTTTCTAATTTAAGTTGTAAACTTAAATTATGCTAATTCCAATGTTATCAGCTCGGAAATATTTAAAAACAAATTGTTGTGGCCTCCCGATGACGGACGGTTCCGTAAGTATCTAATTTTGCGCTAAAAATAACTAAAATAAAAATTAAGAACGGCAACAATGTCATTAATATTAGTAAGGAAACTGTGGGTGAAGAAAGTAAAATCAAATTTATGCTATACCTACGATTACTTTATAATAAAATATAGTAAATATTTTAATTTTACTTTCTTTAAACATGGATTTAAATATCCACGAAGTTCCGGCTCACTTTATTAAAATTTTAAATCATCCATTTTGGTAGTTCTGATTATCTAAAATATTCTTTAAACTTACCAAATTGATCAAAAACAATAAACTCAAAGAATAAAGCGGCCGCAGGGTTGCCAAATGGGTGGGATTCGTATAATCGATCAGGTATCTGCACTTCCTGGGGCCAAAGAGTATATACGTTTAAACTAGTTTGCCCTCTGGCGGCAGATTGTAATAACTAAAAGTGTATATTTTGATATAAAAAACGGTAATATGAAGCCCGCCTGATATTCATAAAATGATACATACTGCGCCACCTACTGACAGAGTGGTCTCCCAAAATTTTCTACAATGTAGCTCCCCTGTATATATACGAAAAAAATACTAGGGCTTCCAAAGATGTCGCTTGTATCAATTTTATTTAGGATACATGGAAAATTTTAGGAAGCCCGAAACGGGCTTCGTAAAGTAGGGGTCGGGCTTCGTAGCAGATGTGCGTACAGGGTGGCTCGAATTCGACGCTCATCATTGGGATTTCGGAAACCATAAGAGATACAGGATCGGTTAAATGGAGGCAAAGTTGCGCAATTTGATGCTCAATAAAATGCCGTTTTGCGTTTTAAAAAATTCCGAGTACTTCCGAAGATATTCGAAAAAAACCGGAATTTTCAATTTTGGTTTCTATTGTTTCCTGGCTATATTTGTTAAGATAACTTAAAATGAAAAACACGTTTTCATGGCCACTTTTTCTGCTCTATAATTCAGTGTGATTAAATATTGAATCTGACGTTTCGGCTTCTGGCGACCATCATCAACTTAATTTTTTTAAATACGGACCTGATATTTTTTCAATTTAATTAAATCCTTTTATCACTCTTAAAACATTATATATCGCCACTTTGATATTTGCCGACGTTTCGTACAGAAAATTCCATCACCAGAATATTGCATCTTTATTTCACCATAATACGGCCCTGAACTACATGTTTAGGTAAGAAGGTAAAAAAAAGAATAAACTTATTACATATTCGTAATCTTTTTATTGGAACTCATTGATATCTAACAGCGGAAATTAATTTATTAACCGAAAATTTCAAAACAAATCAGCTTACATAAACAATTTGTAATACTATCTTGATGCCCATATTAAAAATAAACATAATTTAATCACTATTATAAGTGTTCAAAGAGATAACCTTCCGCCTCGATGCATTTTCTTGCTTTGCTTTGTATTTTTAATACAGCTCGATTAATTGTTCTCGCAGGAATGGCAGCGACTTCCCTTATCAAATTTTGTCGTAGTACTTAAAGGTCGTGAGGTGCATTTTTAAATAAACGGTTCTTAAGATATCCCCAAACGAAATAATCTAGGGGACTAAGATCTGGGCTCCTAGCGGGCCATCTTGCAAAACTATTTATTAGGAAATATATGGTAAAGGAATTGAGCTACTTCCCTTCCATTGTGGGCATGAGCTCCGTCTTGCTGCCACCATATTTCTTGAAATACTGCCAAAAGTTGATTATCTAAGGCGTCTAAGACATCATTCCTAATCAAATTTAGATATCGTTCGGAAGTTAAGGTCCCTTCGTAAACGAAAGGTCCAATAATTTTGTTTCTCCACATACCAATCCATACATTAAATGAAGTTCTCCCTTGAATTCGTACCTGCTGGTTAGTTTCTGTTAATAAAGTAATTTCCGCTGTTAGATATCAATGAGTTGCAATAAAACATTATGAATATGTAATAAGTTTATTCTTTTCTTTACCTTTTTACCTAAAAATGTAGTTCAGGGCCGTATTATGGTTAAATATATGCAATATTCTGGTGAATTGTCTGTACGAAACGTCGGCAAAATATCAAAGTGGCGATATATAGTGTTTTAAGAGTGATGAAAGGATTTAATTAAATTGAAAAAATATCAGTTCCGTATTTAAAAAAATTAAGTTGATGATGGTCGCCAGAAGCCGAAACGTCAGATTCAATATTTAATCACACTGAATTATAGAGCAGAAAAAGTGGCCATGAAAACGTGTTTTTATTTTGAGTTATCTTAACAAATATAGCCAGGAAACAATAGAAACCAAAATTGAAAATTTATTTTTGCATCGAGGCGGAAGGTTATCTCTTTGAACACTTATAATAGTGATTAAATTATGTTTATTTTTAATATGGGCATCAAGATAGTATTACAAATTGTTTATGTAAGCTGATTTGTTTTGAAATTTTCGGTTAATAAATTAATTTCCGCTGTTAGATATCAATGAGTTCCAATAAAAAGATTACGAATATGTAATAAGTTTATTCTTTTTTTACCTTCTTACCTAAAAATGTAGTTCAGGGCCGTATTATGGTGAAATAAAGATGCAATATTCTGGTGATGGAATTTTCTGTACGAAACGTCGGCAAATATCAAAGTGGCGATATATAATGTTTTAAGAGTGATAAAAGGATTTAATTAAATTGAAAAAATATCAGGTCCGTATTTAAAAAATTAAGTTGATGATGGTCGCCAGAAGCCGAAACGTCAGATTCAATATTTAATCACACTGAATTATAGAGCAGAAAAAGTGGCCATGAAAACGTGTTTTCATTTTAAGTTATCTTAACAAATATAGCCAGGAAACAATAGAAACCAAAATTGAAAATTCCGGTTTTTTCGAATATCTTCGGAAGTACTCGGAATTTTTTAAAACGCAAAACGGCATTTTATTGAGCATCAAATTGCGCAACTTTGCCTCCATTTAACCGATCCTGTATCTCTTATGGTTTCCGAAATCCCAATGATGAGCGGATTCTTTAATATCGAATACCAGAGTCGCGTTCGACACCCATAATTTTCGCATTAAATACGGAACTGTTAAGCCACTATAGGAGTTAGTCACGCATTCGACGGTTGTAATGTGAGATTGGCGCTACTAAACACGAATTTATGGTTAGTTCTGCTTCAGCATCACTCTTTGGTCCTCCAGGGAAATTTTTAAGAAAAATCTTAAAAATTGCGGTTTTTCCGGTTTTATGAGGTTTAAAAAATCGTGAGGAGCGATAGCGAAATTTGGACCAAGGATTCGTATTTAGGAGCAAAAAATACATAAAAAAATTACTTGTGTGTCCTATTTTAAATAAATTATACTTTTTTAATAAAAACAATTGTGTGTAAGGATTTTTAGTATTTAACAGCAAAAAAAAATTACGAAAAACCTTTTTTTAACCTCATACGTGAATGGCCTACAAACAAAAACACGATAAATCGTTGGCATATTTCCACGCATAAACCAAATATGGAATATCACCTGCGACACTGACTTACATATTTTGTAAGATTTTATATAATTTCTGTTATCATATGATGTCATCTTTTAACGGTGTTAATATTAAAATTTAATCAATGCTTTCGTTATTTTATATATAAAAATAATTTGCAAAAGGCGGGTTCGTCTTAGAAAAGTAAAAGGTGTGTTAATAACCTGGGATAATGATTAAGCTTACACCTGGGCTATGCATAGTCTACAAGATATCAAGGCTCAAATCAGGCTTATTTTGACACTAAGAGCTTTTTATCAGGGTGTCTTGTTTTTAATGAAATATTGTCCAAGTTGCGACTCCCAATTAACCCATAATCAATTAAGAAAATATCTTATTTTTTTTTGTAGTTTCGTTCCTATCACAAAATTTTCTATTTTTTTTTATTACAAAATGTAATATCTCTAAACACTGTATTTATCAGATTTTGACCACATTAATACTATGAGAAATATGCTAAAAACTTTGGGCAAACTTTCAACCAATTTCGACATTTTTTCTACGGAGTCTATTTTTCTACTTTAGTAGCTGTTTTGTTTTGCTATTTGGCTATAGAATGAAATATGATACTTTTTTCACATATACTATATGTTTTAAACTTTTAAACACTTAAGAAATGTTTAACTCATTTTTACGATAACTGCGTTTTATCACCCCTTAGCGTTTTGGTAATACAATACAAGGAATACCATATTTAATTATTATAATTATGGTACTATTTCAATCCAAATGTCGCTATTTTTTTAATATTATTTTGATATCTTACAGCATATTGCAAACAAATTTTATCATTGCTCAAACTTCCTAGATCCATTGGGTTTATTTTAAAAGTGAGAGCAGAGGCGCATTCACATATTTGCCGCCCGTAGGCTATTTTATTTTCGCCGCCCTTATGTTTATCTTTTTTCCTTTAAAAAAAAGCCTCACTTTCATTTCTTTCAACGTACAAAATAAAATTCAAAATCCACAAAATTATTTATAAGTACTAAATCTGCCACCCCCTAAAACGCCTGTCGCCCCCTAAAAAACGCCACCATAGGCTTCAGCCTACTCAGCCTTTTGGTAAATACGCCACTGAGTGAGAGATTCCAGAGTGAGCAATGTTTAATATAGTATAAATTACTGTTAAATATGTACAACTTTCACAATAGTACATAAAATGTATGAAATGTCTGTATGGAGAAAAATTGAAATGTTATTAAAGAAAAAGATACGAGTACAACCAATTAAAACCCTATTGGAGAAAATAGTTTTTAAAATGATATACTGCTGAAGAAAAGCAGAAAAATATGAGAAATAAATATTTAAAGATTAATTAAAATAAATTAATTTCGCCTAAAAAAACAAAACAAATGTAAAAAAATGGATGCATGGTCTTTTTGTTGGGTACACGCCTGGAAAGAATGGGACCCCTTCGGTCCTGGTCCCGGGTATACGAGCTGACCCTGTTCAGCCCTATTGACCCCTATGAACTGGCCGGCCACCTGAAACAAAGTAAACTAAAACCCCCAAAAACCCACAAAATTCCAATTAAAAACGACGTTTCGGTGGCAAGTCTAAAAAATAAGAAATTAACTAATATTTAAATTAAAAATTGTTTAAATTTTAGGCTTTTAATATCGCAAGCTGAAAGTAGTTTGGCATTTGTGTCATGAGTGACAAGGACCAGGACCGAAGCGGTCCCATTCTTTCCAGGCGTGTACCCAACAAAAAGACTATCCAATAAATGAATCCGCCTAACCAATATAGAGCATAATATATCTTCAAATGTGGAAAACAAATCATTTGAATAAAAACTTACTTACTAAACCAAGTAAAGGGGAGGCTTTCCTGCTTTAAAAAAGTAGAAAAAAATGTGGAACGCTTCACGATTTTGCGTGTCATCCTTGCGCAGGGGCCATGCTAATCTTCTCTGTATCGTTCCAATTTTAGTATATGTACCGCCGAAGCGAGTACACTAAATCTTATTTCCCACATCTATTTGAAGGTAAATCGGGTCGGAAAACAGCGGTAAGATACAACAAGTATAAAGCTTTTAAAGCTCGTTGCATTCTAAAGCTTCGCATGACTAACACCTTCGCAGGTAGTTAAACAGAGAGGTATATTAAATAAAGGACACGAAATTGCCATGTATTTAATAAGGTGTTTGTTTAAGCTCTTTTTAATTAATTACAAAGGAAGGTGTCAGATATAAAGGTAATAAAAATTTATTTAAAAATTCTAATAATTAAATTTGTTTTTTAAGCACTGATACAAAAACCAATTATTATGTTTTTAAAATATGCCTCTTTCATCATAACATGATTAAAAATTGGTATTGCAATTTAATTATTAGCAAGTTACCACAAAAAATAATATTGCATAAAATGTATGTTCTGATAAATCGTTTGTGGCAAACCTCTTAATATCACAATTACCTGTGTCAAGTTTTTATGAAAGTTGCTATCAAAGAAAATAACCTTAAATCATTATGTGCAGAATACGGGTGTGGTTACCGTATTTTATTGTTAATTTTAGAACTCAACTAAAGTGTCCACAAACGGCGATGTGTTTTTCGACACATTTTGCATTTTTAATACGTATAACTTTCTGCATTAATTTTCACATAAACAATATTACATTTTTAGGCGGTACTTAAAATAGCTAATTTTTAATGTATGACTAAAAACTGTACCCTGTATAGAATACAACAATAGATATAGCAATAACTAACAATTTAATTAAAATTAATTTAGTTTAGGGTTATTAGGGTAGGTATTAAATATTTAATTACAATTAATTCACCTTCACCATTTTGTCAAGAATTAATGTTTAAAACCCCCGCGAATATATGAAACATGCACAACAAAGCGTAATCGATTCTAATTCTAATTCTTAATTTCTAAACCCACAACATTACTTTTTCTGATTTTTGTATAGCTGACTAGAAGACATTTTAAGTAGTTGAGGGACTGAAAGCCTTCACTATCCTTAACCAGGAACTTTATAAAAAATTATTATACCTAGCTTTCTAGGAGTAAAAGTAGAAAAGATGAATTGGAGTAGTTACTTGATGGGTTTTTTTGATTTTCTAATCTTTTCTAAAAACTAACAGCGTAGGTCGGTAAATATATCCCTCTTTCTATTAATTTCAACTATTTTTCGGTTAAGAAGTACGATCTGTAGATAATAAAGAAATATTTATACCAGAACAACACAATACAAGGAATTATAAAAAAAGGTTTGCAGAAATTTTCTAGTGAGAGCAAAAACTAAAAGCAGAGGTATATCATATAGTTTAAGATCCGAATAGAAAGCGATCTGCACTCATCAGTTTATCGAATAAAACTTATATTAAATATAGTATTTAAACAAAGGTATTGCCACAGGGTTGCCAAATATATTATGGTCAAGCCTATATTTAAATTTAAAAATCTCAATGTTCAACACACCCTATATATTGGCAACCTCCAATTAAAATAATGTATTTTTAAATAATACAAAATGTACTAAAAAATTGTAATTTTTCAAAATTTAAAATTTAAAATTTTTTCCAATTTACAACATTGGAAACATAAACAATTAGTGATATATTGGTACTGTCATGTAGAGTAAAAAATAAATAAAAATTGCCATTATACAGGGTATTTCCAAAATTTTTTTTTTTTAATATAGCCTTAACTATTATTTTTAGGCCACCCTGTGCAATTCCTTGGTTTAAATCTTGGAGTATTATTTTTATTAGCAAATAAAGCAATTGCTTAGAGTATCCAAGAGCAGAACAGAAGGAAAACCAGTAGTGTTTTGTAATCATAAACGTGTTAAGAAAGGTGAAGACCAGACGCGCAACTAGGATTTAAATTTTTGTTTTATCTAAAAATGAGACACGGGACCAACACCAAACATACCTGATACTCATTGGCCTAAAGAGAAACACTTTGGTAAAGAAAAATTTTATTTTGGAATTTGCAAAAAAAAGTTAATTTTTGGTTAGGTCCCCCAGAGAAAATCAAAACTTTTAAAGGCTAATTCTGCATTCGTATTTTTTCCTAAATTTGATAAAATTTTATTAACAAATATCAAAAGGCAATTGTAGTTTCACTATAGACACCCAGAACAATGCTAAATTTTTGGTCA
The DNA here is from genome assembly GCA_014170235.1 of Listronotus bonariensis. NCBI lineage: Eukaryota > Metazoa > Arthropoda > Insecta > Coleoptera > Curculionidae > Listronotus > Listronotus bonariensis. The sequence continues at coordinate 218,352 of JACEGR010000423.1, forward strand.
TCAGCTTGGACGCTCGCTTCGTGGAATTTATAAAGCGGGTATCCATCAGTAGGTACACACGTAAACAGTACGTTTAATTTGCCGCTTCATAAATTCAGCCAAGCCAGCGTCCAAACTGATGCCCTAAAAATTTAGAATTGTTCTGGGAGTCTATAGTCAAACTACAATTGTCTTTGCAAATATCAAATTTTATGAAATTATCTATATTTTTCAAAAAACTATAGCCAATTTTTTCACTCAACAATTTTTTTATGCGACATTTTTCAGATGCCTATATTTATATAAAAAAGGCAGATATGTTTTCTAATTATTCTCTTGAAAATTTGACTATAAACAAACTCTTTCATAGTTCCTCGGCTTGCCGAGCATTTTGCCTAGCTTCCCACATAACACAAACCATGTCAGTCAACTCGATTGAATTTCGTTGCATTTTACGCAAATTAAACAAATGCAAAACTTAATAAACGCACAATTTGGTAAATTCTTCGAATATTATTTAAAACGCAAAGCAGGGCAAGCGAATTTCGTCTTTCTGTAACCTGCATAGCATAAGGAAGCCTTCGCTTGGTCAGTTAAATCATGCCGGCTTCCTTGACAACAACAACGCGAATTTGCGATGTTCAGCTGTACAATTGTACTACATCTAGTACATTTAGTATATTTAGTTTTTTTTATGTTTATGGCAGTCCATGTTAGTAAGCACAAAAGCTAAGTACTAAGTACCGTGGGTTCAGATTTTTAGATGTTAAACCCATTTAACGACTGAATAATGTTATCCAGAGGGCACCACCATTTTATCGTAGATTTCAAAGCAATAATAGAGGACAATAATATACCGGCATATAAAAAGTTAACCAATCTTTATTATCTACTTATGAGCGGCGGTAGGCGTTACATTCAAATAATAACCCTAAATAACATTTAGAGCTACAACAGCTTTGTAGAAGGCTAGGATTTTTTCTTGGCTGAAAGTACTTTTATTTTTCACGAGTCACTACCTTAACTTTCAATAAACTGTCACATTGAGACAATGAGCGTGTGATATAGCAACACGAAAGTAATTGTTTCATGCATTTTGTAACCGTACATCTGAAATCCCCAGAAATGTCCACTTCGGCTCCTTTTATCCCTAAGGTATGTTAAATATGCCGTCTACTTTTCAATATCTCCACGGTAATAAGTTCTAGACATCAAGCTTTTATGAATTATCAAAAGAGAAAACAAACCCTGCATTTTGCGTAGTAAAAGTTTGATTAAAAACCTAATTAAATTGGCTCAACGTTATTCCGTTCGCCAGCAGCACTGCTGTATCGCCCTTAATCACACATCAGATAGCAAGCGGTTTTTAAAAGAATCCTGTTAGCTCAGTGTCTGGTGTTAGCCGGTTGCAAATTGGCAAAATGTTAGAATACTGCAGTAAATTCGAGACATCTAACTCCGTAACCCTGTTAGCTTGCGGCTGATCACGGTATTCGAAAAATTTCAGCCGGGATACATTGCTCTCGAGATATCCAATCATTGAGCTACGTCTGAACTAACCTCACTTCACTTATTCCCTCTCTTCTTTGGCATTACTTCTGATTTTAAGTTAGCGGCATTACACATTTACCTTAAAACCTCATTCTTCTACGTATTTTACATTTTTTGGAATTAAATTGCATAGCTGCTTCTCAATCGTTTTGACCGTAGCAGAATATAGTGGGGCGGTGAGCAGGAATGCACGGTTGCAACGTTTTTAAAGGGATTCCTTCCTCGATCTTATTTGATAAAAGGTGTGAAAACATAGAAACATGGGGTTTTAAAAGGTGAAAATCAAATATTGTAAGTCACTTTAGCTTTAAATCAAGAATTGTGTGCAAAAGAGGGAATAATGGTGAAAATAAGGTTAGTTTAAATGCCAACTTTGATGATGATTATCTCGGAAACCAAACATTTCCGACTGTGCCTCGTCCAGATCCGCGATCAGCGCCCCAAAATAACTCCAACATACCAAATTTGGCTAAAATCGGTTAAGTGATGACGCCTCTTTCGTGGCCAACTACCGTAGTTTTTTTGTGCATTTGTCTCATAGGAATCATCTTTGTACTCTTTTCAGGAACCAAGATCGTCTGACTCAGGCAAGGTTGCCCCGTAAGCCTTGCAATACGGCGGGACCATGTCGTCACATATGTATTTTGCCCATTATTGTTTACCGAAGTTTTTATCAGTGTAGTTTGTGTACTTTTTGTCAATATTAATAGAAATACTTTTAAATACCGTTAATTCCAGTTAGCTACCGTAACTCTTTATTTCCCATTAGTAAATGTATTATTTTTACAATGACCATTCCTTGTTTCGCTATATTGGCGCCATGAACCAGGTCGAGCGCGGTACATATGCGACGTAATGAGGCAACCTTACCTAGTCAAACGATCTTGAACGCACGTGAACCACCTGTCGTCTGTACTTGCTCTTAATTTTGATGAAAGAAAAAGCGACAAAGGTTACAAAAACTTTATTTAAAAACGCAGTAAAATTTGTTTTTAATAGTGTTTGCAATAAAAATTATATATATATATATATATATATATATATATATATATATAATATATAAATAATCGCCCTTAACAATACCCTTCACTAAAAGCTATTAAAAGTAAAAGTTTTCTAATTCAAACCCATAATTTAAAGTAGCAATAAAACTTTTCACAAGTTAATTACTCCATTAAAAATTCAGGGAAGCAGGGCCACACAAAATAACACAAAGACCTCAATTTACCATCATCTACCTACTCGGTTATTGTCTCTCTCGACTTGTCTCGTCTCAAGCCTCTCGCCCATCGGTAATACCAAAAGAGCGGCAAAGAAGCCTGGCGAGCGCCTTGCACGAGAACGTCTTGAGCCAAAGCGTCCGTCAGTCTGCACACGTGTTCTCTGGGATCGTGGGAAAAGAGGCAGATGTGACTCGATATTGACGGGCCTTGTGAATCACGCATGCCGTTGCATACACGTTATTTTAATCAGCAGGGTTATCTGGGCACTATCTTTCCTTCCTGCGATAGGTCGAACGAAGACCGAATAATGTTTGCTTTATGTTGATTTGTTTCCATTTAAACGAACATTTTATTATCTTTTATGAACTAGTAAAAGTTGATTAGTTGCTTAATTATGCCTACAAATAAAGCCTGCATGACATGTAATTGAAACTAAAAAGAAAACTTTTGTGGTGCTACTTTAGTGTGCGGTCTACCGATATATTTCTACTTTAGTATGCAGTCTACCATTTAAAATACAATCCAAATCTATGATTTGATATGACAATAACCCTGGCACTATCTCTTAAATTAACATAGGCTTAGCTTAACTGAATAAAGGCAGATTAGTGTATTGTTTTATTTTTTATTAAAAATACGTCACAATTATTAAAGTAATATGTACAGTTATCTATATACAGTTCTTATATCATTAAGGAATGCTATAAACAAATAGTCTGACTCGTTTCTCCATTTTCTAGCAGAAATGATCCAGGTGAGATTGGAAATGCTTAATAGGTACTCCTCTCATTTTTTTAGAATTTGTATTTTGGCATCTAACCAAGACCTCTCGACCCCTTGTGTATGGGCTCCTGTAGCCGAATTTATTTTATTGTTGATATCCGTGTAGTGGAAAAATATGTTGCCTCTCCTAACTAAACGCGTGACTTGACAACCCTTCCTAGGACAACGAAGCACAGGTCTAAATTTTCCTTCTCGATCCCGTTTCTTTTCTGCAGCATTTTCTGGTTCTTCTAAAAGTTGGTGTTGCCGCAAAAAGTTGACAGCAACATTTTCGTCTAAAATAACTGTTCTATATAAATATTTCAGCAACATTATTACGTATCCACTATAACAGAATAAACAAATTTTTATTAAAATTTGCCCTTTGTATTTATATGCCATATCACCATAATTGGGTCATTAATAGTCTATTAGAATCAGGTCCCTGCTTAGGTATTAATTCTTACAATTGTGGTACTCTTAAGTATTAATGTTTATTAGAATTAGTAGAAAGATTTTGTAAATAGTAAAAATATATTAGCTAAATAATAGGATGATACCTTGAAGATCCCGAAACGCAGGTAGACCGCATACTAGAGTGGCACCCTTTTGTCTACGCCCGTGAGCTTTACAATAAAATTTGATTGCTCGTAACTGTAGAATAAATTAAATTATCGAGATGAGATCGAGATGAGCTCGTGTTCGCAGGAAGCATTGGATTTTTTATTCATTTATTTTTGTAGTTTGTAACCTTAAGTAGCAAATTTTTATTGTAAAATATTACTAATACTTACTGTGCTATCATTTTACTTGTTCGCCCAGTCCGACATCCGGAACATTTAATATTGGCAGGCTGGGTTAAAGCACTGCTTTCATATATGGCGGTATGTATATTCGTGGTAGACTTAAAATAATCCAATAAGTACAGCTGCAGTTTTTTAAAAATAAGTTTTACAGCACCGTTATGTATAAAACATTTCTAAGATTTTTTTTTAAATTTAAAACAAAAAAAATCTAAAAATGTGTGCCTATTCTGATTACTTAATAAGCCGTCTTTTGGAAAATGCTTTCGATGGTGGTGAGTAAACCCTTTCTTGAAAAAAAAATAAAAACTGAAGTTTAACTATTATTTGACATACTTTTTTTATGCTACGTTTCTTTTAAGTTTTTTTCTTAATTATCTGACCTCCTGAACACCAGCATACATGTTTTTGTGATTTTTAAGGTTGTGTCGCGCTCTATGACCAGATTTATAAGGTTGTTTTATGAATCTAAAAATCTCTTTATTATCAAATCACATTTAAAAAGACTGGGTATATTTTTAACAACTTTTTTTTATGTCTAGTTTATTGTTTAAGTTTAAATTATTTTAAATTAGTTTAAACAAAAAATAGGTTAAATATTTACACATTAGAAAGAAAAATATATAACCTGCCTTGTTCTTTTTGCATGAGATCTGTAAAATATCCTTCATGCAAAAAAGCGCTTTTAAATTAATTGCACTAATAAAAATAATAATTAAGCAGATTTTATTTATCGTTTTGTTGTTTTGTACTAAACTATATCATAATAATCATGTAAGACAGTTGTCTAAACCTTAATCAGACACGTGGAACTAAAAAATTAAAAATAGACACGTGTGAAGTAAACAAATCATTCTACATAAGTTTTACAAAAAACACAAATATTTATTATATATAGTTAAACTATCAAAGTTAGTTAGATAAAGTCACAATTAACAATTTTCTACACAGTGTTGGCTTGTAGTTTGCAGCGAAAAATTAAAAAAATTGTTTAAAACATATTTAAACTATAAATTTTGTTTAAACATTACAATGTTAGTACAAATTTTGTGATAAAAATTGTAATTAAATATCATTTTTTTCGTGAATAAAAAATCGCAAAATACATTTTTAATCACAAAATAAAACTCACATTAGGCACTTATTTTGCTTAGCAGCGATCAGGTAGTGTTCTACATATCATCTCTGTTTAGCTAAATACAATTAAATTTAAATATTGCTATTTTACTAACATGGGTTATCAACGGGGCCAAACCAAAGTTAGTAAAAGAAGTTAATCATGTTCAAAATGCAAAATTCTATACAAGAATTTACACCAAACCAAACAAACAAATGCTAAAAAAGGTTTTTATCATGTCTTCGATCCCTTTAAAAATAAAAACCCAATCCGAAATACAACAAGAAAAATTCCCCGCAAAAATTTAAGAGAAAGTAAAGAAAAACCTAATTATATACCTATATCTGCTTAAAATTTACAAAAATGATAGAAAACACCTAAGCAAATGTATTTAATCTTAACAAATTCGCAACTAAAACAATAAGATCTTTGGATGGTTAATTTGTTTAAATTAAGTTTTTATATATTTTTAACAAAAGCTTAAAACAAGCGGCTGAGAAATTTGATACAAAAAAGCCATTTAAATGTTGCCACAAAGATAATTCAAAGCAGAATCCTAATCATAATTTAATTGACAATTTATGCACCAACTAAAAATTTAAGTTGGGAAATATGAAATTTTAAACAAAGATTAACTTAAAATTGTGCTAACTGAAGAATGGTGCAATGTCACTAGAATATTGCGAAAAATGGTAAAGTCGATGCTCAATCACTTAAAGAAGGTTCTAAGACACAAAACAATTTTTAACAAGATATTAAACAAACATACAAGGAAGTTCGTATAAAAGGCGAATACGCATAAATTTGGAAAAATATTGCTAAAGAGAAAAAAAAGTTAGTAAACTATTTTTACTTTGGTTGATAGTCAATAATAATTAAAAGACCGTAAACTATTTTGTGTTAAATCCAGCTAAATTTTTTGTTCTTCGTAAATTCCAAATCAATAAACAAGTTATGATGATGTTTGGTATGGCTGTCAGTACTCTACTATTACTTATGGTAATTGTGAATACATTTTCTGGCGATTGGAGTTAAACTTATGGCTTGTAATTTTGTAATTATTAGGGCAAATTATTTCTGACACAAAAAATAGGTAAAAAGTTCAACAATTAAAATTTTAACCTTAAATATTGGATACCTATTTTTTAACTTAACTTTTTAGTTAATTTTTGCCTGCTAATAATGGCAGACTTGCCACCGAAACTTTAATTTTTAATTTGAGTTTTTAGGTTTTTTAGATGTTTTTTATTTATTTTGTTTCAGTTGATCTGCCAGTTCATATAGATGTCCATAGGGCGGAACAGGGTCAGCTTGTTATCTTATGGGACTAGGACCAAAGCAAATTAACAGACATTAAATTAGTTGGAAAAACACCAATAATTAAATTAAATTTATAATCACTGATTTTTATTTTATACACCTGCAAATACTACCTAATTTTTTCAGATTTTAACTGTTTTTTAATGGCTTTTCTATGTTGTTATAATATGAACTTTTAACAGAATTATTAGAGATTTTTAAACATTTGTTAAAACAATGTAATTTCACCACACGCAATTTGTTACTGTAAGAGATAGTTCGTGTTAGAAATGTTATAAACATGAGAAATCAATTTAAACATGTTTCTAAATAATATGGTTACCATTCCATAGAAATTTATTGATGTCCTGAGCAATAGTCATTATTAATTTATTACAAGACAAATTGAAGTAAATACTAAGGAGGCAAATTTTTAAAAAATGCATAATTGTTTGACATGAAGATAGGCGCCAGATTATCCATTGACCGGTACATAATTTTAATCCTAATATTTAAATTCAGTAAAGCAGTGGCGGCCAAAAAGTTGTCCACAGATTATTAAGACACTTTTTTGGAAATCACTTCAGTAAACCAAACATAAAGATGACGTAATTAATAAAAATTTAATTAAACTTTCAAAAGTGAGCTTTGTTGGCAGTATATTTAAAAATATAGTTTAAAAAGAGAGTTTAAAATTTTATTTTAAGACAATGTGTATACTTTAAAATAAAGTAGTCAAAAAAATATTTTTTTGTTTTCTTTTTAAATTAAATTACAATAATTAACTTTTAAATTAAAATACGGGTTTATTAAGTTTAAAACCAAATATTTCGCCTATTTAAAACAACAAAGTTGATGAAGGTGGCTTAAAGACGAAACGTCGGATCTCAAATTTTGTGACATCATTTTATTGAACAGAAAAAGTAGCAATGAAATGTGTCATTTGTTTTAAAATATCTCTTTAAATAAACCGAGAAAAAAAACTGTTTCGCAAAAATGTTGTTTTTTCCGGATAATTCCGGATTGGTTGCAAATTTTTAAATGTTTAAAACGGAATATTGTTAAGCATAAAAATGCGCAACTTTGCCCTTACTTAGCCAACTCTGTTTCTCTTACCGTTCACGAGATCCAAATGGTGTTCCTCTAATTTGCAACAGCCTGTATATACAGTGCATTCCAATAAAAACGAGATACCTTCTATAATTACCTCATTGGTACACTTGAAAAAAATCAGCACTCGTAAATTTTTATGTTTAGGAGAACATATTTTTGTTCCAAAATTAACTGGTCCAGGGCAATCCTCTCCCCCACCAACACAAACGTCAAAAAGTTTAAATGGGAAAGGGGACCAAATAGTACCTCATTGTAAAGAGTTTTAAATTCTTTCTTTAACAGACTTTACTTTTTTAAATCGGTTCCATAGTTTCCGAGAAAATGTACTTTAAATCCCTGGTTTCTTTAGCCCCTGTAACTTTTTTTATTTTTTTAATATCCATAAAATTTCGTACGTAGGTATATCACCCAAAAGCCGAGAAGAAACATAACGAGAAGCGACATTAATGTCGGCTCCTTTGAAGTTTCGGGGTCTGATTTTCAGAACCTTGAGTTTGAATTTTTGACGTAAACACAAGTTAGTTTCGAGAAAAATAACTACAAGTTGTGAACAAACAGTCTCTACACTGAGAAAACTAATGAAATTGTTCAGCGAAGTTGTTTAGTCCGAGGCTTAATGTACTTGATTTTTTTTTTAATTTATTCGTCTTAATTCTATATGATTTCTTTTTTCGATTTGCTACGAAATATTGTGCGTCATGGTATAGGAGTCCAAGTTAATGCATCATAGATAACGCCAAATGTATTTTTTCTTAAAGCAAGTGCAAGTGCAGGATAGGCTAAAGAAGAAGCCTAAAAATTTACTACAGACTCCACGGATATAGGGTTTACAAGAGCACAAATGCTCAAAAAAACCTATTTTTGGCAAAAAGTCATTTTTGATTTAAAAAAATGCTTACTAAAGTAATACGATTCATGAAGAGAAAATATTAAGTTTTTGTGCAGGGTTCGCAAAAGCTTTAAAAAATTCATTGGAGAGTAAACTACCTTTACTTTTCATTTAAGCCGTGTCCTCAGTAACATGTTACAAAAACTTGTTGCTGATACATGTTGACAAAACAAATAACTTGTTGCTTTAAAAAAACATGTTAGATAACATTGTTGCTAACAGTGTTGAGTAGCAAACCGCGTCCTCACTTGCTACTCAACACTGTTATCAACAACATTATCTAACATGTTTCTTAAATTTTACAGAAAGCAACAATAAGTTATTTGTTTTTCAAAATGTATCAGCAAGTTTTTGTAACATGTTACTAAGTGACAACACGGCTTTAGGAAACGTATTTAGAATAACACTTTTACTGTAATGTTTTATTTTTAAATGCATTCCGACTACATTTTGCGAAAGAAGGAATATTTTTACATTTTGAGATGTAAACGAGCGTTCTTAATTAAATATCTCTCTCACAAAGCTAAAAGAATCATCAACAGATCCAAAGCAACTCTGAACACATCATGATATTTTAAATTAAAACCAAAAATATTTAGAGGTTAGGTGTCAAAAAGTAGCAAACAAAATATTATTGTACTAGGAATGACTTTTCTTATTCAAATAAATAAAAATATACCAGATGTCCCACTTTAAATAATAGAGTTTAGGCGGTTTCCAAAAGTTACAGAAAACGACTTAATTTATGAAATACTTTACATTTAGGTGATTGGTACGAAGGCATGTACCAAATTTTATTTTGATATTCTTAAAAATAAAAAAGTTACATGGGCTAAAAACACTTGGTATTTAAAGTACATTTCCTAAAAACTACCTACTAAACCGATTATGAAAAACTAAAGTCTGTTAAAAAGAAAAAGAAAAACTCTTTATGATAAGGTACCACTTGACCTCCTTTTCCATTTAAACTTTATGACGTTTGTGTCGGTGAGGGGGATAATCTTGAACAAGTAAATTTTGACATAAAAATGTGTTCCCCTAAAAATAAAAAATGACTGATTGTTTCGGGATGTTCTTTTAAGTGTACAAAGAACCGAATAATAGGCGGTGGTACGTTTTAATTGAAATGCCCTGTATACAGACTGTCTACGGATGGAGTTCACAAGAGGACAAATGAACCAAAAAATTTATTCGAAAAAAGACATTCTTCTTAAAAATTTTTGCTTATAAAAAAATAGGATTCACGAAGAGAAAATGTTAATTTTGTATACAGGGTTCGCCAAAACCTAAAAAACATTATTTTTTTCCCAAAAGTAAACTACTTTTATTTTTTATTTGTAAGCAAAATGTTATAACGAAAACTTATTTAGAATAATGTTTGAAATCGATAAAAACAATACAACAAAAATTTTATTAAACTTTTTAATTTGGTGAAAACGCTTTTACTACATTTGTTTACAGGTGAAAAATTGTCTTGTGTATGAATTTGGAAAAAGTAGGTGTTTGAAAAGCAAAATATAAGAGTTTTTTTGAGTCATTGTATTAAAAATCACTTTGATACCCCTGTAATATTAATAAAGTCATTCAAAATGCTTTTCTAAATAATATTTTACTTAAAAATAAAAATAAAGGTAGTTTACTCTTGGAGAAAAATAATGTTTTTAAATTTTTGCAGATCCTGTATACAAAATCAACATTTCTCGTAAATCATTTTTTTTTAAAGCAAAAATTTTTATCAAGAATGACTTTTTAGAAAAATTACATTTTTAATCCATTTGTCCTCTTGTTAATCCCTTCCGTAGACAGTCTGTATATACCTCTCATACAGATACAACTTTTTGAAAAGAAAAGAATAATAGTGTTTCTAACAATTATTCAGATCGCAAAAAATTAGAAAAAAAAATGAAAAAGTTATCCAAAGAAAAACCTAAATATTTTTTTACTTTTTTAATCAAAATAAAAGTATAAATAACCGTTGGTGCGGATCGTACTATTACCATCATACAGTACGTTCCGGCAGTAAGTGGCAGACGCGCGTGACGACCTTTGACATCGCACGTTTTGCCCAAGGCCCGCACGGGTCAATAACGCCATGGGAATTGTTTGGGTTTTGTCCCACTCTCTTTAACATTCTTAAGAGCTATGTACTGAAATCTTGGTAGGTACGACATTTTGTATTTAAAATAAGTACTATATCGCTGATTAAGAAGAAGACTGGAACAACTCAATAAAAAGTAAATTATAAGAAAAACCCAATTAGTTTGCCCAAACATGCAAGTAACATTTTGAAGATATGATATATTAGACATCAGAATCATTTGGATAAAAACGGTTTAATATTAGTGTGATGATATTGCATACGTATAATTTAAAATGAATTGCTAACAAAAACATATTTATGCCCTTTTAGGGGTTGTGACGGTCTTCTTACCCAGCGATTTATTGATTTTCTAATTATTCTTTCTTAAAAGTTGTTATTGAATGTGGTTAAACAAACTTAGGAGCAGATTCTACTTATTAAAATATGAAAAAAGTTTATAGCAAAAATATTATTTTAAAAATACATTAATTCCAGATACAGGGTATTAAACTTTTTAAAAATATCGGTTTATATACCTACTAGCAGTACTAGCCGACCCGTGCCCACTTCGTTAAGAGTGAATTATAGTTTTTCCTGAACTTTTGTTCAATTATTATAAAATATACCCTATAGTACTCCTAAAGAGTGTGATGGTGAAATAATTTTCATGGTCGGTTTAGTATTTTCGAATATTGGCCCTTACAAACAAACAAACAAACTTTACATCTTTATATTTGACAGTAATATTGGCGGCAAAGAGAGGCTAATTTAGTTCTGGCTTGAATACATTTATTTGTCGGGTAGCGTATTACCCGTTATTTAAACAAATATTTCTGGCAAAAAAGATATACGTTACTAACTTTTCTGCCAATTTGGACTACTCAAGAAACGATGTTTTTTTACATGTTTAATCCAAATAAAATATAATTTTTTTACAAAATTTAGAGGCGTGTATTCTTTTGTCGTAAATACTTGTTGAAATACAGTCTTAGATGCCCCTAGACAAGGTAAATTATGTAATTAAATTTGATCTTGATAAGCCTTTTAAATCAACTAATAATACTGCAGAATTGTTTCAAAATCGGATAAGATATATTGACGATATTAACAAAAGAAAAGAAACTATTTTTTTTGGTTTAACTTTTTTAAACTCAAGTTTATGTAAACTCTTCCCTATAATTTTTAATGTAAAATCTATTCTTAAATTTGCCTATGAACATTCTTTAACACACTGTACATATAAGAGTTTTATTAACTGAAAAACTCTGGTATAGAAAATTAAACAATCGTACACAGTACGCATTTTTAAAGAGGAAATATTGACTCTACAGAATCAATCAATACAATTTTTGTGAAACTAGTCTCATTTCTAACACCCTTTGGGATTGACAATCGTACAGTGGTGTAGATAATTTCATTTCTGGGGAAGGACGGGGGGAAGTAATGGAATGGATAAAATATGTTTAAACTTTGTTTTATATGCCAAAAATCTACAATTGGGCTAAAACAAACTTAAAAATTAAAAAGGTCCTCACCTTTAAAAAAACATATTTACTTATAATGGAACATGTTTTATTTTCATAAACTGCTAAAAAACAATAAAAGCTCTTCCAACTTACAAACCCTACTTCACAACGTCATTTCTAATAGCACTTGAAACATTTTTTAACCTTCCTGGGGGAAGGTAGTTACCCCTTTACACCTTTGTTGCAGTTTAAAATTCCATTTTTGAAAATAATATATATATCATTTTTTGTATATTTTATCATAATTCTCCTATAGTTTTAAAAATATAGCCACTGAAATATTTTTTTAGATCTACAGCTCTAAGCTGTAAGCACTAAGCTTAGGGCCGTAGATATATGTATGTGATATTATATCTACAATTTGTTTTTATTTTGACAGCCATATTTTTAAAAATATTAAATCCAAATATAATATGTTCTAAAAGTTCGTTAAAATATATGTTTTTGAAGGTAATACAATATGAATATGATAAAGAATGTTCTGTTCTAAAAATGCTAAAGGACGTCCATATTTCCGAAACTATTAAAATTGGATATATTTATGTGGAATTTTTAATTAGATAATGTTGTTTTGCTCTTATAATAATACTTTTTAATAAAAAAACATACACGTTAATAATTTTAAAAATAATTCAGAAACGTAACATCGTTACTAATTTATACTGTCATGACATGGTCGGTCGGCGATCAAGAATGGATCTTGATAATATTTACGTCTAGTTGCTAATGCTATTTGTTCGCTTTTATGGGAGAAGAAAGAAATTGGTAATTTGTTTTTTTCTGGGAAAACAGATATAGTTGATAAGATGTATTATTTGGGTAATTAAAATGATTTAGACGTACTTATAACTAAAAATTTATTTTTATCTGCTGAGTCTAATGAATAAATTATATTATTATTTGCAGATTCTAAAAAAGTTTGGCCGGAGCCAGTACTCATATCTACAGTGACGTCCTAAAGTCCGTCGACTTCTGAACCGTTTGGTATATTTTCATAAAAATTTTAGGGATAATTTATAATTAAGGTCTGTATTTTTTGACATATCACCGACAGCTCTAACTGTCAAGGAAACAGCTAAGTGCCATATTGCAAAAAAGAAAAATAAATTGATGAGAGGTTTTGTGGCACATCATTTTAAGGCTCCTGCCGGCGAGTAGTTTATATCTCCAAAATATAAGTTCAATACCTTTACCTACTACAAAATTACTGAAATACCTGATTTTGCTGGCACCGATTTTGATATGGTACGGTTGAATTTTTTTAATTCGGTCCGCCAGCTTGGATCCGCCATTATGGATTTTTTCATCTAACCACATCAGCTTTCAAGAGGCATGTCTCAGCTATAATTTGAGTGCAAGGATGACCCGCTGGATTGCAAATATTAATTTGTAAAACATTTTTTATCTTTTTTTATTTTGCCGTATTAGGACCGCCATTTTGACACACGGCCTTCGAAAGTCCGTTTCAAGATAAACATTTTAAGACCTCATACGTCTCAATCAGTCAAAATAAACTCTGGCCGTGGGGTGATCCGCTTAACGTGAAATATCTTTTAAACAAATAATACTTTTAAGTTTAAAATTATTTTAAGAACCTTATTTTTAAAGTGTCTATTTCCTTATTATATATATATATATATATATTATATCCTTATTATATTATTACCAAAAATATTCAATTTTATGTGATATGCACCTAAATATTCAGAGCGACCCTTCAATGGTTGTGTTAATAACTCGTAATTTTATAATTTTAAATTTTCCATTTGAAAAAATTTAAATATATAAGTTTTTGAAGTCTGTAGAGGGCTAGTATTTTAATAATTCTTGTTCTTCCTAGCAACAACATCCAATTAAAATCACTAGGTCTGTGATCACGCTACCACGCACCACCGACTCCATTATCCGGGCATCGGGTACCAGATCGTCGATCGTGGCGTCATGTTGGGGAGCCGCACCGTGGGAATGGCGCGCGATCGACACGCTCCAGGAGACCGGAATGCTCGTTCTACAATATCGTCATTACCACTGTTGCCATAATATTTGTAAACATGGTACTAATATAATTTGACATTTAAGAGCCAGGACAAAAAAGGTTAATATATGTAGATAGAAACAGTGGTCGTGCCCCCATCCCTAGTGACGCATTAAGTGACCGATCCGACTAGTCAAATTTTCATTGCATTTTTATTTAACCACGAGTTTTCTTAAAAGTATGGGTTTATTTGTCAATTTTAGGTAAAAAATATCCATTCGGCATTTAATACATACTTTAACCAGTCCGACTAGCAACTACAACGCACTAATTCTTATCTTTTTGACATCCCACGAAGACATATGCCTAAATACCAGAGTACCGTGGGTGTCGGGTTATTAGATGTTTAACCCATCGTTCTCCCTGTTCCGTCAACGTTGTCCAAGCACTGAAACATGCAGTTATGCATTTCACAGCACCTTTTAGAGAACGCGGTAGTGCCACCACGATCGTTATTTTTAAATAACTACTCCCTAATCTACTACTACTAATCTTTGGAATTTGGCAAAAATTTGAAATGTTTCGTAAAGTCCAAATTAAAATTGAATATTTAAATCGTTAATAAGAATAGTAAACACCTAACGACCAAAAGGGGAAGACCTTTTTGTTTTTAAGCTTTAATGTTATCAAAAAGAGGAAAATTGTTCTAATTATTTTTTTCTTTGCTTTTCAAAGAAGCCCTGACATAGCGGCCTGCGTGACGAATCTTTATAATTTTCTCTATGGGCATGACTTAAAACCACGATACGTCTAATTTAAATTATGCCACTTCTCGACTTTTTCTATCTTTGTTGGTTATTTACAGAAATAAAGTAGTCAATAAAAATATTATTATACATTTTGACCAATTTTAATCGTCAATAAGTTTGGAACAAATAAAATTATTAAAATGCAGTTTTCGCAGAAAGCCTTAGATTTTTAAAAGTTTTTTTATCATATTCTCACCATTTAGTTGCGACATTTCGTTAACACAAAAACAAAATATAGTCGATTTTTTGATGTAGGGCCACTTTGTTATTGTAAATGGATTACTATGTACGTTTTTTAAATCTTAAAACTGAATCTTTTTCTTTAAAACAAATGTAACATAAGCTATGGTAATTTCAAAAAATTATTAATATATTAATCTTAAAAAAATGACTGCATGGCAATTAAGAGTATTATTTGACAATGAAAATGTGTCACATACAAAGTAAAAAAGAATGCGGCAACTAAGCTTTATGTTATCTATAAAAAAAAGGTTGCAGTAAGATTTTTTTTTATTTTTCTAATAATCTATAGTTTGTGAATGCATTTTTTCAGAAATCTTGTATGCAGCAAATTTTCATTGTCAAATAATACTCCTAATTGGCATGCAGTGAATATTTTAGTGATTCATAAATGCAATATTTTTTTAAATAACTTTTTTTTGCTCTCCAAATTTCTCTTTAAATTATTGCATTGGTTGCCAAAGCCTTTTAAGTGAAATTAATTTTCGTGTTCCGCCAAGGAACACAAGAGAACAGTCTTTTTGCTGTAGATTTTCATAGAAGCAACTATGGCAGGTTTTCTCCGATCACAAGAATTCTTGTGAATGAAAATAGGGTAGACGAAGATTTTTTTAGTTCCTCCCTTAATTTATTTCAAAAAAAAATGTGATGTGTCTTGAACGGTAATATGTGTGATGTCAGTGATAAGATTAGATTATTATTTTTAGTGCAATTTATTACTATCACTTAATTATTGTGCATATATATTATTTGTAAACCATGTAAATTTGTAAAAAATGGGTTTTTCCCATAAATAAGTAAGTAAATAAATAAATAAATAAATAAATAAATAAATAAATAAATAAATAAATAAATAAATAAATAAATAAATAAATAAATAAATAAATAAATAAATAAATAAATAAATAAATAAATAAATAAATAAATAAATAAATATTCCTCTTTTTCCGCAAGAAAAACATGTTTATTTTTCGGAGTCAAAGATTTCTACTTCTTGCAAGCTCATCTTTTTGAAAAAGTGTAAGAACTGTGCAAATCTGTTTAAAATTTAAGTTAACCTCAAAGCAAAAATAATCTGTTTTCTCCGTGAAAATGCCAGAGGACAATCGGATGCGTCTAGATGTAATAAATGAACAATAAAGATTTCCTCGCTCTCCTCTGGATTTAAATAAAAAACGGTTTCGTAGCGGTTTAGAAGGGCGCGCCTTATATGACTAGGATTATGCGCGCATCACATGCCCGAACTAGTTTTGTGCAATGTCATTCTGCTTTAGCGTTTGTTTATTCATGAAACTACACTATTAAAAAATAATAATAATAAAATCACAAAAATCCTTGTTTTTATTCAGACGACAGTTCTTTTGGCTTATTGGTTTTGGGTCAAAAATAAAATTGGCTGACACTGAAGTTAAAACATTAATAAATAAAAGAGGTATTATTAAAGGCCAAGTTACCAGTTTGCTAAATATTTAATAAATTTTAAAAATAATCAAGATTATGCCGAGTTAGGCCTTCGTCTTGAAAGAATCGAAGAAGTTTTAATTAAATTTGATATCTGTCAGAATTGGAGTTTCTGAAAGATGACCCAGGCCATGAAAATGAAAGGGATACCTTTAAAAGTCCGTTTTATGTAGCAGTTTCAAATGCTCGGTCAATGCAATAACAACTGGCAACATTGGCTGACATGGTAAAGTTAGATGGACAACAATGGACATACACGTGCTGAGCACGGGTTCACTTTGGCAGTAAGTAATCAATAAATAATACGTCGATTATATAAGATATCGTATACAATAATGCCTAGCTAAGGTGAATAAAATAGATATTTATTGAATAAATGTAGTTTAATTTGCATTGAAGTTATTTATTACTATCTGTTAAGAAAGTTATATTTCAGATGTAATTAAACTCACCGAAACAAGAAATTCTTATTCCTTATCTCGTCGAGACAAGACCCGCAGATATTTTTTTTTCTTTGAGGTCACTTGAGTGGTCTAGTTTTAAAGTGTTAAATTTCCATTTTGATGTCCCAATAGCTTTATTTTTCAGCGATAAATGTGAATAAATCATTTTTAAGGCCATAATTCATTACATTCAATGTATAGGTTGCTTGCTCCTTTTTATTAGATATAAAATAACAATCTTATTTTGAAAATTGTACTTTTTGAAACTAGCCCTCTTAACTTTTTGAAAACTGCAATTTTGATGTGAAGAAGTCCATATTCAGTAAAACAAAAGTAGTGAAAAAAAGAACATGTTTGGTTTTTGATTTACCTTTATATCTTGTTTTATAGAATATATGTTAATTTTTACACAGGTAAAAAAGCTGGGCATTCTAAACAAAAAAGTACCGTAGAACTTAAATTAATTTCGTTAGTAACGGTCTCACTCCACTAGGTGTTGATTATCCCATGAAGGCGAATTAACTTAAATTTAAATTTTCTAAGTAATTCTAAAAAAATGTTGTGTACCTGAAAATTTAGGGCAAGCTGAAGGAGCTATAAAATATAAATATTTACTGCAACAAAAATAAAAAAATTTAAAAAGTAATAAAATTTACACATAAATAAATGTAAAATATAAACATAATTTTAAGTACACCACTGATAAAATTAAACATAGGCAATATAAAAATTAAGGTTTTGTGATATGTACCTTAGGTTGCGACAAAAAAAACATCATTTTTTTATTCTTACCCAAAAATATCTCGAAGGATGCTCCTGTTAAAAAAGTAGCTTAAAATTTTCATTTTATGAGGTTCTCCATGGTTCTTTTAGTTTATTATAACATGAAAAACCGGGATTTTTTAAATTACCTTTTTGCCCTGCAAGCTGTGAAAAAAATAGAATGTGGCATAAAAAGTTTCATTAAGTCAAATTTTTGTCTTCAAAATTTATTTTTTACAAAGCTTTCTATTTTAAAAAGTTTAGCAAAATAATGCAAAATACCGAAAATTTAAAATTCAAAGCTTTATAAAAAAAATAAATAATAATCAGATTCATTTACTTATATTCTGTTAATTATTTTTACACAGCTTTTAGGGCAAAAAAAGTAGTAAAAATCCGTTTTTATGTTATTTAGACGGAAAACCTTAAATAACCATAGAGAACCTGTCAAAATTGAAATTTTGATCTACGCTTTAAGAGTTTTGTTTGGGCATCGTCTGAGATATTATTGATCCTCTGAGATGTTTTGGTTAGTTAGGGTAAGAACGAAAAAAATGTATTTCTTTTAAATAATAATAATGAAAATGGTATTATTTTCTAGCTTAAACCTAACCTAAAAACGGTACTTCTGTTCGATGTTTATATAATTAAAGCGTTTTGGTAAAAAATACGAAGTTGCCTAAATGCGGACATTAGGAACTATAATTTATTCTGTTTCAATTGACAATGCAGAAAACTTAATAGATTATTTTGGTCTTAAAATAAAAAACATTGTTGCAGAGTTGTTGAGAGTTTACCAGTTTTCCATTATTAGAGCTAGAAAATGCATAAAATTAGAGGCAGCTCCTGTCGAACCGACATAGAGTGTTGTTTAATAAAACCGTATTTAAGCAAAGGGTTGTTTTTATCGAAAACACTATTTTTAGTGGGTTAGGGGCAAATCTCTGTAAGGGGGAGTCCACAAATTATGTGAGGCAAGTAGGGGGTGGGGGGTCAAAATAAATCTCACTGTGGAGGGAGGGGGGTTTAAGCAAATATCACGTATTTTTTCTTTCGCTAGAAAAAGGAAAAAAGGTTAAAGATTTGGTCAGCGCCCCTGGTAACAACGAGAACTAACTTTTGGGTCAGGGATCTTTTTTTTTTGCTTTTCAAAAGGTTTTCGACGAGCACAAAGTCAAGTTCGGTTTGAGAAATTGTGCAAAAAATCTCACGTGAGATTGGGACATGGGAGCGGATTAAAGGCAAATCTTACCAAATCTAACCAGAGGGAAAGGGGGTCAAAAAATTGATAAAAACGCCTCCCGTAATTCACGGACGCCCTCTAAAGGGGCGGTAAAAAAATATAGGAAGGTCATATTTACATTCCATATGAACCTAGGATATGGCTCACAAATCCTAGGACACCTTATAGATGACAAGTCAATGCACTAAATACTGATATTGCTAAATTTGCTAGAGATCTCTCGCTTGCGCTTGCTTAATCCGGCACTGTACAATCGCTGAAATTAGTAAAAACTGCAATAACAATAATTTTCTACGCCAAAGTTTAATAGTTTATAAAAACTTTAAAGCTGTATTTTTGTTTAATGCAATTAGAAAAACATATTATTATGACTTCTAAATAATCGCAAGTAGTAAATAATAATTATTTATTATTTAATTGTTCTAACACATGTCATGTAACTTTTTTGCTGTCAGATAATAAACTAAGAAATATGTTTTTTGGTCTATAATAAACAGTCAAAAAGTCCAAAAAATGTTTAATAATAAACCGTAACTGTCAAAATCTTACTTAAGGTTTTAAGAATTTATATTAATGTAATTTTTTATTTATCAAGCTTGGTTTATGTTATACAGGGTCTCCCAACTTTATACTTATACACGATATAACTTTGCCCCTGTCCATGATAAGATGATCCTATTGAAAATGATTTTTGAATTTTTTAAACCCACTAGTTTTATGGACCATATTATATTAAATATTATATTTTGGTTCTAACTGTGGTAAAATAATTATGTCACTATGTAAGAGTAAACGGCTTAATAAATAACAGCATATAAATAGATTTTTTGATAACATATATTTTCCCGTCCCGACACGTTATGATATACATTTAATTTTTTACTGTAAATTGGTAATTTTAATGAAAAAAGAACAGAAAATAAAAATGTTTCTAAATTACCCAGGCTATCCAAGTTTGTTTTTAAGTCGTTTTGTAAGTTTTTATTTAAATTAAGTAAACAATAGTGATATACTATTTCCACATCTTTTATTATTTGAAGAAATAATAATATTTATTTGTTCTTTTTGTCTTTGACAAGAAAAAATAAAAACCCCAAACATTTGTCACTTTTGTATTGCGATATCTTTCCTTTATTTAGTACAAAAATTACCTTCTAAAATGTTTCTCATTTGTTCTTGTAACACGCTGTATAGGCTTGTTATGTTTTTTGCGTTTTCCGTAATATTTAATAAAAAGTTTTAATTATTTATGCAAGCCATTAAAAAATATAAATTACCCTTGTAAAAAAGCCTATTAAAAGGCGGCTATAACGAAGTATATTCAAACTAGTTTTTATACGACCGATTTGCGTAATAAAATGGAAAAATGGGTATTTGCGATTCAACAAAGTTGTTTTGCAAATTATTGGCCAGAAGCTAAATTAAATTATAATATTCACTTAGATATTAAATTGATGAATAATGGAAATTTTATATCGGATATTTACAACTTGTTTAACGCGTGTAATAATACCTGTATGATTTTGAAAATCCATCATAGATTAACCTGTAATACTTATGTAAAATGAAAAAGAATTATCTTTTTAACAAGGAAAGAAAGGTATAATGAGCCACACTTGGTCAATTTAAGAAAACAATAATTAAGGATCGTAAATACGGCTTTGCAAATTTTAAACAAGTATGTACGGGCTATATAATAGAAAATAAAAACTATTACATTAATTTTTTCGTAACTACTTGGTACAAATTTAACTGTTTTATCGCATTTGTGGAATTTAAAATAAAAAATTTACAATTATAGACAATATAATGCCAATTTGTGGTTTAAGTGTCGGTGTGGTATGGTTTAAACTAAAGTTTGATCATATCATATACTTAGGTCTTCTTTACTATTGGTTATAATTTCCTCAAATATATCGCGAGAATTTTTGTTAACAAACTATTTTCGTTTTTACCGTATTTGGGGGTAAATAAAAGGTATTTAAATAGTAAAATTAAAACGGCAGATAGGTAACAATCAACACTTTGTAGATATCAAAAATTGACGTTAGGAATAATGCTACATCCCAGATCTGTGGTTTAAACCTAAGGTTAAAGTTGACATGTGTACAATATTTACCTTTATTATCTTTTTCATAAATCTGATTCAGGTAAGATGCAACGACAAAAAATTAAACGAGCCCCTTGTACATTTGCCGCTATTCCGTTTCGTCCTTAACCGCCAAATGCAGGACCTTGACCTTAAAAGATTTGTCCTTTTAGCAGAACTGAGGATGTGACCCTACCTTGAACATCGGCAACCGAAATTCAAGGATTTAAGGACATACGAAAACAAAGGAATACGAGATCAAACAGGGTGAACACGGCACGTGAACAAGCGCAAGCCTTAAATATATTTTCTTGTGTATCCTTGCCCTACTTTCTGAAAACTGGGTTATCGGGGTTAAAAAATTATTGGAAAACTTTTAATCTATAAACTCTGACTTTTGTAAATTAGGCTCACACATGATTTAAATTAGTTTGTCATTAAGTCACTAACTTCCTTAATTAACCAGAAACAACTTTGATAAAATATGCAAACTATTGTATTTCTTAAAGCCTATTACCTAATTAATACGTAATTCAAAATAAATACTTACAAAATATATTAAATCTAAATAATACAAAAGTTTATCATACATTAATACATCATATTAAAATTTTCTAAATAGTTCTAAGTTTGGAATGGCTGATCCAATTTTTTTAAACGAACTGGCGTTAAATAGGAGTATTTAAAAAGGGGGTACTACATGATCCCCGCTTCCATTAAAAAAAGTCTCCAGTACCACCTTGGCGAAGAGGGGAGGACTTTTAATATTCTCAATGTACATAATTTTCATATTATTATAATGGTCCCAAATTTTGATGTATTAAAATTTGGGTTTTATACATTATGTCCTTAGATAACATTCTGTCTTTAGGTATTTTTTTAAGCAATAGAATATATTTTTAATAAATAGGAATTTATACACCAGCGTGTCTACTTAAGTTCGCACCATATGGAAAACTTTTTTATTATTAATTTTACGAAAAAAGTTATTCTTTATGAAAAGTTCCGCATGGTCTAGAACCTAAAATGCAATAGTCATATATTAATTTTTTGCAGTGGTATACGAGGTATGACAAGAAATATGAATTTTACCAAAAGGAAAGTACCTCTATTTTTCATAATATATTTTTACTTTAGTAAAAAAGATGTTTAGGATTACAATTACCATTTAACTATGCAGACCTGTTAATTTTCAAGATTTTTTTTGCGATAACGTGACGTTTCGCTGCTTTGACAGTTCTTAAGCTCCCGTTTACATATTGCATTTTGAAATAAATATTATTTACTAAAGTACAAACCCAAATTTTCACCTGAGTCATAGAAATTTAATATTATTATAATTAATTTTAATGTTTTAATTTAAATAAACTGATAAATTATAATTGTAGTGACACATGGCACACAAGAAGTAATGGTAAGATTTAAGGTAAATTATTCTTTGGTTTAGTTTTTTTTTCGGTTACTGTATGTGTGGGTACGTCAAAATTTAAATTAAAAGAAATTCTAGTAGACAATAAAACAAAAGACTTATAATGTAAAATGTGAAAAAATTGTTGAACTTTAAAAATACTTTTTAATACTTTATTTGGTATACTAAAATAGAGCAGTTTACATTTATGATAACGATAAAAAAATAGCATTTTTTTTTAACGGTGGATTTTTTTATAACAAATTAATATAAGCTATACCTTCATAGGTAATTAATTTTTGTCCCGTGTACTTTTCTTTAATTATTAAAAATTATGTCATCACGTGTTTCTCATTACACAAAAAAATAAATTAACATCTTAATTTAATTTCTTATACATTTTATTTGCGTCATCAGTTTATAATTGCATAGCATTAAGCTATACTAACAAATACGCAATTAATAACAGTAAAACTAAGTTAAATACCATAATTAGAACTACATTTAAAAATAAAGTAATTTCGAATTTTCCCGGACTTTTCGAACGTACTTTGCAATCAAGTGCACAATAGTGGAAATTGCACTTACTAAGTTAGCTACTGTGAATGCAGGCCCGGCTTGTAAGTTTTTTTAGTTGGGTCAAATTCTTTAGGTATGTAATAATTCCTCGCTATAAAACGTGAAAAATTATTATTTTTTTATTATATATTTTATATATATATATACAGGGTGATTCACGGTCGATAGTAGGTTTAACATCTTACATTTTCTTACCTGTTCTATCGATCTAAAATATTTTCAGCATTGCTACGTTGCTGCTTCTATCAAAAAACCTAGAAACTTTTTTTTTTAATGGAAAACCCCTATATTAACAAGTTTTTATATTTACCCTTTTATTATATTATTTTTTTGTTAATATTGCCCTATATCTATCTCTATCGGTTTTCGAGATAAAAAATAATTTGTGTTAAATATGATCCAAAACATGGCCCTAATTAAACTTAAGTAAATTAGTGCTCTCAATTCATGAAAAG
The DNA here is from genome assembly GCA_014170235.1 of Listronotus bonariensis. Classification (NCBI taxonomy): domain Eukaryota; kingdom Metazoa; phylum Arthropoda; class Insecta; order Coleoptera; family Curculionidae; genus Listronotus; species Listronotus bonariensis. The sequence goes on from JACEGR010000423.1 coordinate 242,158, forward strand.
TTAATTATCAAATTTTAGGCGTTCAACCAATTATAACCGCGGTATTAAATAGTGACAACTTTGACGTATAATACATTGTTTAAACGTCAACATAACCGATTGGTAAATACCGTTTTAGAATTGGTTCTTCACCTAAAATTGATGCATGTTGTGGAGGTAATTTACACAGACACGATGTATTTAATTTACATCGAGAAATAAACTCCATGTCATACAGGGCGTGCTAAAATTACTATTATTTTCATTATTTTTAAAAGGTGTCAAAAGATCATTTTTTTAAATGAAACCCCCTGTATATTACTCAATAAAATAGAAGATGAAGAAGAACGCTTTAAGATGACGTATTATGTCCCTATACCTAAATCATCAAGTTTTCTTTTTAAAGCCGCTTTTTTGTGAAAAAATATTTTTTAAAGAATTTAATTTAAAGTAACCATGGAAATATCAAGGTTATTCTGGTAACTCTAATAAGTAATTTATAAACAGTTATTGACGGTGTTAAATATAATCTTTCAAAATGAACGCAAATTTTCCTTTTTTTCCTCTCGTTCATTGGTATTAATTCAGAATACATTTGGTTAAATTTTCTGCAACTTCTGGCAATGATTTGATCACACTGTCCGTGTAAAATAAATAATTTCATAAGAACTTCGTTTAAATAATCAATATTTGCGTTCATTTTGAAAGATTATTATAAACGTCTAACCTACCATCGACCGTGAATCACCCTGTATATATATATATATATATATATATATATATATATATATATATATATATATATATATATATATATATATATATATATATATATATATATATATATATATATATATATATAATATAATATAATATAATATAATATAATATAATATAGTGGGCTGTGAAAATCAAAAATGGCCTATCCTACTTACAGTCTTTCACCTGTAGTATTATATCTTATTCTCTTTAATAAATGACATATTATGTTTTGTAATTTAAGTTTTAAATACACATAGATGGATCATTTATTCAAGAATTCCGTTCCGATCGGTAAATATAAACTGAATAAAAAGTTTCTAAGAATGGGATGTTTTTACCAGGGCTTTTTCCTCCTCCTCCTAGCAGGTTGGGCGCTCGCCCGATAGTGCCCACACCTGGCGCCGCCACTGCAAACAAAACTAAGGTTTCTATCCTTTCTTTATCGCTTTCTTGAGATTGAGTAACTTTAAAATACTTAATCTATGACCACCTGAGAAGCCGTATTTCTTAAATTAAAATGTACAATTTAAACATCAACTGACTCAACGCTTAACATAACATAAATTAAAAAAGCTTTTCATAGCAAAACTTTTAAATGATAATTCTATAGCTGCAAATTTACATCCTTCAATCATCTTAAAGAAATCCGGCAGCTGCAAGATGTTAATCGGTTGCCCCTGGTTATCGCTAAAATTAATGGATAAATAAGCACCCCAACATATCAAAATGTTTTTTATTTTTAATATCTTACTTCACGTATGTATGTAATTGTAATTTCATATTTCAAAATAAATACCTTTGAGGTGACACACTATTATTTGAATAAATTACATCAAGACATTTGATCTTCATAAAAATAGCAATCAACTTGTTATTTTGCTCCTCTTGTGAACAGTTCGCCAATAATTTAAAATATCTCGTGTCATTTACAGAGACAAGAGAGACGAGCAACTAAATGTAAATAAATTATCCGAGAGAGAGAGATAGCTGCTGTGCCTTCCTTGTCTGTCTGCAAGGAAGGCAAACACAGATGGCGCGTGAGTCGACTTTATTGTTTGCCCGCCAAATTCAAATTATATAGCTGGGCCATTTGCCCTTTCAATTAAGTACTTGTTTTTGTTTCTTATTAATTTAAAATATTGGGGTTTAGTTTAATAATAACACACATCTAATTAAAAATGTCATATATTTGGTTTTCATAAATATTTTTTCTTACAGACAAACAACCATATCATTACCTTAAATTGGCTGTTAAAAAGCACAAATTTAACATATACACTATGATCACTAATTAAAGTAAAAACCACGAAACACATAATAAATCACAAAAAAATGTCCAAACAAATCGGCCATTGAAAAATATCAAATAACATTTCGGCATGACTGCCTGCGGCAGCGTTGTCAAGTTAAAAGTATTCGTAGGTATATGGTATAATCACGTGCTAAAAAAGACATTAAAGTTTACATTGCTGCCAATTCAACCCTTCATTCACCTGTCAATCATCCAATTCCAGCTGTTCCCCCAGTTTTAAAAAAATGTGCTCCTGAACTTGCACCTATTTTAACCAGGCTCTTTCAAATTTCTTATGACACGGGTATATTTCTAGACAGCTGAAGAGCTGCACGTGTCCAGCCTATTCCCAAAAAAGGATCTAAATCTCCTCCATTCAACTATAGACCCATTTCACAAAAACATAAAATTTTACATGACAGGCAATACGGATTTCGTCACAAGAGATCTACAGCAGATATTCTTTCCTTCGTTTCACACAACTGGAACAAGTCTCTTGAGTTCTAGTCTAGGTGAGTCCCAGATCGTTGCTCTTGATATATCTAAAGCTTTCGAGCAAGTCTGGCATGACGCACTTCTTAATAAACTTCCCTCCTACGGTCTTTCAACTAAACTCTGCTCTTGGCTCTCCAGTTATCTTTCTAATCGATGTATATGTCATTGTTGATGTCCACTCTTCAAGCTTTCACGAAATTAATGCTGGAGTGCCACAGGGTTCAGTACTAGCACCAGCTTTGTTTCTTCTTCACATCAACGACCTTCTTTCTTCAACAACCAATCCCATTCATAGTTATGCTGACGGTAGTACCCTTTACTCCAGTTTTCAGGTTCCCAAACCAATCTCTCAATCCGACTCGGAAAGCAAACGCAGGGCGATGCAGATATCTCTTTCACAGGATCTCAATTTGATATTGGATTGAAGCGCCAAAAATCTCGTTCAATTTAATGCATCAAAAACACAATCATGTTCCTTGTCGCGAAAAAATCATCAAACACTCATCCTTTGCTTATGAGTGGCCAGGTTTTGCAGAGCGGGGACACATTTAACCTTGTGGGCGTCACATTTGAGAATAACCTTAACTGGCATAAACACATTGTATCTATAGCTTCAAAAAAGCTTGGATTTCTTTTCCGAGCCAAAAAGTATTTTTCTCCTTCCAATTTATACACTTTGTATGTGTTCCAAATTCGACCCTCTCTGGAATATTGTTCTCATGTCTTGGGAATGGCATCCCCTACAACCCTCAACATTCTTGATGCCATTCAAAGAGGACTGTTTCAATTTATAGTAAATGGGAAATGGGGGCAATTGCTTCTCCCAGGAGCCCAAAAATACCTTTTAAAGATGGGTTGTTTTAGTGGAGGTGGTGCAGCCTTTTTTTGTTGTTGCACACATACCTAAGCCATGCTGCGTATTGCCCTGGTGGCACAAGTTACTAAAACAAAATGTTATATTTCACTATAACTTCTGGTAAATTTCTACTTAGCCAAAAAAACAACTAAAAAATTAAAGCCAAAATAATTAACGTACTTCTTTAAAAGTAATCTCTGGCCGCCATTTTGAAAACACCGAAAGACCTTTGGTGGAATTTTGTGAAATTATGGGGAATTGTTCAAGTATCTTGGTAAAGTCAGCGTTGCCAGATCTAATTTTCCCAAATTTTTTGTATATAAGCATCTCTTCACGTAGAACATAGATTCTTGCTTCCTGTTAAAAAAAAAAATTAAAAAGGCTCTAATTTCAAAAATTAAAGTGGAAATATAATGGAATTGCGATAGAATTTTGTAAAATTTTGAATTTTTGTGGAATTGTGGTGGAATAAGTGGGAATAACCAGCCGCTTACTTCATGCTTTTCTTAACGCTTTTGTATATTAATATAACAACTTGACATCATTCATACTTATGATTTTTAATATCAAATTTCTCCGGTGGGGATTTTTTTGCTTCGGGGGAGGGGATATCTTTCCGGGCCACCTCCTGAATTCAACGCTGGTCAGAAGATGGTGGAATCATAGGAAAACATAGAGTGCCTAACTATATTCCCAGCAAACACTATTTACCGGCAATATACATTTTTCATATTGGCATTGATGGTAAAGCATTGGCAATTGGTGTCAATATTATGCCAACATCTAATACGGATTAAAAAGTCAACCCTAAATAAACACTTAATTGCCAATAAATTTTACATGCAGGCGTATTGCCGGCAAGCATACAAAAATGGCGGCATACCAATCCTGATTAAATAAAGCACGCCTTTTTGTTGCAGGCAAATAAATAATGGATTTTTGAAGGCAAACCTTCAACGCATATTCATTCTTTTCAAACCATATTATTAACATTGGTATTTAACTAACATTAGATCAATTTTTGTTTCTGTTATATTTATAATGGCAGCTAAACAACATCATTTTATGTTTTTTTACATAATTTAAAGGAAATGGCCTCTTCATACCATGTTATTGTTACAAATCATGCAAATAAAAATTAAATGAAACAAAATGTTTATTATATATTTTTGAGAGAATAAAAATAAAATGATGGTAAAATAAGCTAGGTTAATTTCGACCAGAGGTGACAAATTCAAATTTCCCGCTTAGCTCAAATACACGATTTGACAGATGAAGCAAAATTACTTTTGTTTGACCGCTTTGTGTCTGGTTTTCTAGCTTTTAGTTTCTTTTTTAATAAAAAGAGTTTTTTAATAGACATAACTAAGTGTATTCATTAGCTAATTAGTGTGTGTTGTGTGATTAATTGGTGATGGCTAGTCGAGAAGGCGAGTTATTCAAGTAACCTGTTAGGAACTGTAAACATTTTGTTTAAAACCTTTTAAGTGTGTAGTTACTTAAAAAAATTATATGAAATTAGGGGGTTGCCTTATTAAAAGTTTTAAAGACGTGTTAATAAAAAACATTATACAGGGCCGTATTATCCATTAGGCTGACTAGGCTACAGGGCGCCATAAAAATAATAGGCGCCAGGCAGGGGAGCAATTTTTGGGTCATAAAAAAATTATTATTTTTTTATTTCGGGTGATCAGGTGATGAAGTAAGGCGCCACGAAGGAAAGGATATTTTTTTTGCTGTTCAAATTTTTTTTAATAGAAAATAGGCGCTCCGGGATTTCTAGCCTAGGGCGCCTCGGACAGTTAATACGGCCCTGATATTATATATATTTAATAGTTTATTTTTTACATTTAACTCCTTTAAAATATTCTCCCTATGTTTTGGATCTGAAAATTGCCTGCAAGTGTCCCTTGAATACTTACGATTTTAAGTGTTTTCTTTTGATTTACTATCTTTTTTTTAATTTTATTACATACCTTTAATTTTTTATTGTTTATTGTTATTTATATTATATAATTTTTTTTAATGATAAAGTTTTCCTGCCTTTTTTCTCATTTTTTTCGATTACAAAATTCTAAATATGTCATTTAACTTATAAAACTTGTAATACTTATTTAATAATAAATGCCATTATCCTAAACGCATTTTTTCATCATAACTTATTAATGATGGATGCCATCACAGTATCTGCAACACGTGGCCCAATAACGGCCAATTGCCCACTCTCGTGTCTTTTTGATAGATTCTTGCCAATAACTTAATAATGATGAATGCCATCATTCTAAACGTATTTTTTCATCATAACTTATTATTGACGGATGCCATCACATTATCTCCAACACGTGGCCCAATAACGGCCAATTGCCCACTTTTGTGGTTTTTTGATACCTTTTGCCAATGACTTGCCATTAAAGAGTGTTCGCAATGCCAGTAAATTAAATGTACATTACTGGCAAAAAAATTTTAAAGCAAATAGAGTTATCAAGATGCGGTTTCCGCGGAAAACCCTAATTTTTTAATCTGTTTATCATATATTTGCCATTTGAATGTGGCATTCCGTTAACACAAAAACAAAATGGTCAATTTTCTAATGATCACAACTTTGTTATTTTAAATGGATACCATGTATATTTTTCTACAATTTTAAATTTATTTTTCAATTAAAGGTAATTTAGGGTTATTGCCTGAAAAAGTTAAATTTCAACGTTTTTAGCAGCAAAAAGTCATTAAACTTTTATGACTTCTTAATACAATACTTATTTAAAATGATTTCAAATTAAAAGTAGTGCAAATGAAGTTTCCTAATTACCATTAAACTTAACAAAAAGCCAAAGAAATGCGATCCCATGCAACCTTGGACAAATACTTTAATTAATATTATTGTACACAAATGCCATTGCAAAAAATAAACGTGACTTGCTCTGACAAACGTGGTGCCAAGCTCACGTTTTGCATGGAAAGCGTGTTTATACGCTCGTTCCTTTATTATAGTTATTAAGAAATTAACCGAGCTAAAAACGATGTACACGTATGTAAATGTGCGAATTAGCTAATGGTTTTGTTTTTCACCTTGTAGTTGTTTTTATTGTCTCTATTTTTTTTTTTGAAGCATAAACAATTTGAAAATAATAACCTTTAATTATTTTGGGTTTTTTCATTACTTTGCGCGTACAGGGGTGTGAATTCTATCAAAAAGTATAGGGTATATATATATATATATATATATATATATATATATATATATATATATATATATATATATATATACATATATACCCTGTATAGGGTGCTGGCAACATTTTTGGGTATAGAAGGCGCGTTTAACAACGTACAAACTGTTTTACTTATGAACGCGCTAAGAAAAAAGATATCCCTGACACGATCTGCAACTGGATCGAAGCCAGCCTGAGAAACAGGGTCATAAGATCCACCTTAGGCACAGTAACAATGGAGGGAGGCTAAAGTGGGGAGGGGCTGCCCACAAGGAGGCGTTTTATCGCCATTATATTGGGCAATCCTGGTAGATGAACTAATGAACAAATTGACTGGTGAAAGGTATAACTGCCTGGGTCCTAATTCTTAAGCATAAGAGAACGGACTTGATCACAACGCCAAAATGATCGTTCACTTTCCGGGCTGTTTTCCTTACTTAATATTTGCATAAATGCAAAGAAAAATTGTGTATTGCCGCATTTCTGGTTAAATTTATGGGGAGGCTAAGCTTCCCTTGCCTCTTCTGACGAGCCGCCACTGCGGACTACCCGGACTGCGAGGTATGCTTGTACTAAGTTAGTTTTTGTATTTTATTTGCAAATACCAATAATTTTTAACTAAACCGACTTAAAAAATAAATTAAACTCACTAAAAAGTTTAAAATAATAAAAAAAAATTAGGTCGGGTAAAAACATTATGGTATTAAAGTTTAAAAAGCTTTTACCTATTTAGGTATTAACGTTTGGTAGTTTAGCGCATAATATGGTATTACCCCACTTAATTTTTTTATTTTATTATTTTTATTTACTTTTTAGTGAGTTTTATTTTATTTTTTTTCGAAGTCGGTTTAATTTAAAAAAAATGCTTTCTAATTTATTATTATTACTATTAAATCGATAATATTACACTAAAAAGACTACCAGTACCTCTTTTAAAGACTACATTAAAAAGCACGTAAGCATGTAATTTGATTGGCTTAAAACGTTACAGACGGTCAAGCAAAACTGTCACATTAGGAGGGGGGTCATGGTTCTGGTTTTTAATATCTTTTTTCTATTTCTTAATAAAACAAAAAAAACATTAACTAACCAGAACTTACCATGACCCACCCAATGTCAATCAATTAAGTTTCACGTTCCTGTGCTTTTTACTGTAGCCCCTCTTTCAGTTCGGTGAAAAGAGTAATTTTTGTTAAAGGATGTAATGGCAATTTGTAATCTACCTTCGTATTATTATAATATTTCTTCAACAGTACATCAATCATAGGTGGCGCTAGTAATCATAGAATAAAAATGTTTTGTTGATATTTAAGCATATAGCAGAGGAAGAACAATAGGTCTAGTACCTTCCTGTCTTGTGATCCGGACTTGGTTTTTTTTATGGGGCCACCTCGGAAGTGCACTCTTTCAAATAAAAAAGAATTTTTAAAATCGGTCTGGAACGTCTGGGCCGGTTTATAAAAAGAAAGTGGCGCTAAGTAGAAAATTTAAGGGCTCTTAAAACGAGGTACTACATGACCCCCTTTCTATTTGAAAAAAAGTTGCTAGTGATCCTTTGGCACTAGGCCACGTGACCTATATTATTTTTATGCCAAAGAGTAGTTTAAATGACACCCTTTTACCCCAGTTTTATCCGATTTTAATATCTTGTCCCATTCAAAAGATAAAGTGGGGAGGGGGAAATATTTTAATATCCTCACTGTATATGCAAAATTAATAGTCGTAAAGACTTCGTTTAAAAAATTGATAACCATGGTGACCAAGAAAAAATACCTAATCTAAAGCTGTATTTATATCATCGCCTTCTTGATGTTAGAATTGTACTAACGGCTCAGTACAATTATTCAAAACATCTAGAAGGTGGTGATTTATAGATTGCCGTTTCTGTTTCCGTTTTCTTCTTCCATTTGTCAATGTATATTTTTTGTTTGCCGTTTCCATATACCATATCAAAAACCGAGACGTCAAATGGCAAACGAAAACAGAAACGTCAATCTATAAATTCAGCTTTACTCTCCAAATTTACAATATTTTCTTTTATTCTTTTTTTTTTTGTTTATTTAAATATCTATAGACGACCAGATAAAATAAAAATATCAAAAACAACCATAGAGTAGTGTACTTGTTACAATGTCAATCACAGCTCTCATTCCAAAGGACGATTTTTTGTTTATAATAACAACTTACGTCATCAAGTGCGACATTGAAAAGTACAGTGCGCATCACAAAGAAGTTGAGTTTTTTTCTTTTTTGAAATTATAAAATTTGAAAATGAGGTATTGACTCGGGGAGCGGTTAGTAGCCTGTCGCGGTACTCGCAATCATACCTTTAAGGTTCGATTCCGAACACATCGGCCGATTGCAATCCACCGACAGCAGCGGCAGAGTCATGTGTATTTCCAGCACGACTCCTACTTACTCCCGAAGGAGAGAGCGAAATGAGTAGGATGATCGAAGTTATACCATGTTTTAATATTTAGCTGTCATAAATGAAGTATCTAGGAATATTTAGTATGATTAATATTTTATGATGTTGTAATTCAGAAGGTCTTTCGTAAATTCCAGCTAGTATGCCTTTATGATTTTTTTTGCCTGACGCTGTCTTGGTGTTCTTATTCACTAGTCTTAGGATTCCCTCATGATCCATGATCTAATAGATGACCTTACTTGGCATGACGGAATACTACAGTAAGGCTTGGGGCCTACCATTGCCCTGCCAGCACCCTCCTTTACCAGTTTAACGGCTTTCTCATTGCCCCGTTGGCCCTCATGGCCTGGTACCCAGGCAATAGTTAGCTTGTTAGACGCACCTACCTCTTCCAGGGCGGTTACGCAGTCCCACACCAGCTTAGAGCTGATCTTGCATGAACTGACCGCCCTGATGGCTGCCTGGCTGTTTGAATAAATTACTTTGGTTTTACCCATGTAACTTCTTTTGGTGATTTTCATAGCACATTGCTCTATGGCTACAATTTCCGCCTGGAACACTGGTTGGGTGTTGTCCGAGACCGATGTTTATTTTCGTCCTCGGTTTGTCTCCATTTTGAAATATAAATTTACATTTATAAAACGTATCCATTCTTCTAAACTTTATTTTATTAGGAAACCAGAGGATTTATGGATTCAACAGTACATTAAGTATTGAAGAGACAGTATCAAAATGTATAGAAAAAAATATTTTTTATATATTTTGGTCCGTAATAAGACTATTCTGCTAAACCCTCCCATAAAAAAACAATAATAAAATTCGGTCTGGGTCAAAATTTTAAAATACAATAGCTATTTTACATGTCAGTTACCTATTATTATGCGGACTGTTTGCATAATGTATAAAATGTTTTATTTATAACTAAATATAATTTACTTTGCTATGACAAATTGGAGGATATTTTTAAAATAGCTTTATTACAAAAAAACAAATCTGATGTGAATTTAAAATAAATAGCTGCATTACGTCTTTAAACAGAAAAATACCCCATAGGTCAAGTACCTGAGACTTTTTAAATTATTTTGCCTATAAAAAAAAGTAGGTAAAGACCCACACCAAACTACACTCCTGGACAAACAAAATTCTTTCTGGGCAAACAGCAGCTCTCAATCTAGTCAATCAGTGGAGGATTCTGAAAGTAACTCTGTTAGTTAAATTATACATATGCATGTATTATTTGACTTCACAGTTTATTAAAGTTTTTAAGTAATGTGGTAAAAATCTGTCTTTAGTTTTAGTGTAACTTGTTGGACACAGTGACAAGAAAAAAACATTTATTTATTTTTAAATTCGGTAAAAGAGCGATATATGTATAAATTTTACCTCAGCCCAGTGGCGTTTTCAGTAGTACCTAAACGAAGATTTCTGACAAAAAAACGTACGCAATTGACTTTTAAGCAAGTTTGCTATTTTATTTAAACTAAGCAAGTAAAAATACAGCTTTTTAGCCCTTTTTATAATTGTAATAACTTTTTGAGAATAATAAATTTTACTTAACTGCATGTCCATGGGCTGAATACTGAAAGTACTAATTTTATAAAATTTAACCACAAACACAAAATTAAATATCTACCATTATTATTTAAATATATGAATTATTATCCTAAATTTAATTTTTGTCAGAGTTTCAGTTACCGCTCATGACACTGGATTAGGTAACTTTAATTAACTTCTAAATCTCTAAATAATTTAAATAAGCTTTTTAAATCTACAAATAAAAGCGCCATACTTTATTAAAATCAGATTAGGGTTATTTAAGGTATGAGGTAACAAAAGACGATTTTTTTAAATCTAGAAAACAATACATTGCTGGACTTATGTTTAAAATGAACTTTTCTTTGTATTTTTTAATGCAGAATCTGTCTTTAAATTTTCTTTACAACATTCTGTAACATTCTGTAAAGACAGACGATTTTGTTTGTCTGTCTAAATATTTTTTAAGGGGGGTAAGGTATTTAATTTACAACTCACGTTTTCAAAGTCGGTGCCCCTGATAACTCCAAAACTACTGCACCGATCCTTTTGAAATTTTAAACACTATTTCTGTACATCATTTACGAGGTAACGCTGTCGAGTTTTTTTAGGCGCATTGGTTTAAGGGGGGTAAGGTATTCAATTCACAACTCACGTTTTCAAAGTCGGTGCCCCTGATAACTCCAAAACTACTGCACCGACCCTTTTGAAATTTTAAACACTATTACTGCACATCATTTACGAGGTAACGCTGTCGAGTTTTTTTTTTTTTCATAATTTTGATTTTGCAATAACAAATTAGTCGGTTTTTTCCCACAAAATTGTGTTTTTCACTTCAAAGTGTTCGAAAAAATGAAAAAAATTTGGAAAAAACAAAAAACTCGACAGCGTTACCTGGGGAAAACTATTATCTAACGAATGAACTTTGATTTTTTGATTTCGGATGATCCAACACCAAGTTATGAGGGGCACCGCAATTCAACTTTTTTCGAGACACGTCCGAACAATTGCTGCCATTGCCGTATTTTTTAATATTTTTTTGTAAAAATTTTATGAAACATTCCTCGAATGTCATACTTTAATGTACCATTGGCTAAGTAAATAAATTTTAACTGTGTCGTCAGAAAAAAAACGAAAACATGGCTTTTTTGTACGATTTGACCTTAGCCCCCTTAATTTAAATTAAAATTGAACTATTTTGTGAAGTCTTGATTTGTATACTGTAATTATTTTAAATGTTTACAAAGGTGGGTTTCTTAAATTGGCGATGATTTATTTACACTTGAAAACTTTGACTATAGTCCGAGTGATGCTGCACTATAAACTAATATTTTTTTAAAACAAGCTTTTCTTAAAATTTACTAAAAAGAATAAAATAAACTTTTTTAAACCTATACTATCAACATTTAACCTCATTACACAATTCAAATGATTTAAAAGCTTGTGGCAAGATTTAAGTACTCATATTTCCTCACAAATAGTTTGAAAATTTCAGAATTAGATCCATTTATCTAATTTTTTTGTTTATCTATACAGGTAAATCTCACGACAAGCGTTTAAATCATTTGAATAGTTTAATGAGGTTAAATTTTGATAGTGAAAGTTTTAAAGAAAAAGTTAATTCTACTCATTGTAGTGAGTTTTAATAAAAGCTTATTTTAAATAGTAATTTATGTAACACGTGCATAAAGTGTTACTTTTTTTGAATGGGAAGTTTAACAGCACGAGCCGTTAGGCGAGTGCGGCAATCCCATGAGTTAAAAGAACACTTTACGCATGTGTTACATGCTATATTTTTTCCACGACCGTATAAAAATTTCCCAAAATACCATTTAATACATGTTTTATTTATATAAACTTGTTAATTTTAAATTTTGCAGCACAGCCATTATATTGCAACAAAAATCAGAGCCTTCTTATTTATTAAGCGACAATTATCCCCTTCATCACCATGTATTTATTATTTAAATTTGGAAAATTGTATGTGCTTACTTTTTGTAGAAATAATACTAAAACAGTATAAATTTCTTTTCAATATCTTAGTCACCCAAATTCATTATTACTAATAATTTTCAATAATTCCTAATAAATTTATTTGTAAACTGTCACATTTTATAACTAGTAACACATGAACTAAAAGAAATAATGACGAAATCAGAGGTAACTTGACTGTTTGGTAAATTGATATTTAAGTTTATTGTAGAAGGCGTTGAAACAAAACACTAAATTAAAATGTGAAAAAGCTTGGAAGTGTTAAAAAAGTTACTTTTTTAACATTTTATGTAGTGTAGTAGAATGGGGTACTTAAACTTCATGTTAACGGTTAAAAAATAGTATTTTTTTACTGTCGTGGAAAAAGATTTTTTAACTATTAAATGTTTTTTTACTTTTTAGTTATCTCTGGAAATGTTTCTGTTTATCTCTTTCAACACGTCGCTGTTGCAAGTCGTTTGACCATGTCTGTGACTGTATAAAAAAACTTCAGTCTGCCATATTAGTTTTAGGTTTTTTTTTTAATTTTTCGAGTTACTTGCTTTCATTTAGTACCCATATTGTAGAAATGCATTAAAAATAACTAGTCCGCCATCTTGGGTGTTCCATCATGTTGGATTTAGATTTACTTACTTTAAATAAGCCCTTTCATTTAATGCACATATTATAGAAGTGCATTAAAAATAATTAGCCCGCCATCTTTAGAAGTCCGCCATATTTGATTGACGTCACTTTATTTTTCGAGTTACCCATATTCATCAATTTTAGGCGTTCAACCAATTATAACCGCGGTATTAAATGGTGAAAAGTTTGACGTATAATACATTGTTTAAACGTCAACATAACCGATTGGTTGATCGCCTAAAATTGATGATTGTAATAGAATATATACTTAAGTATAGCTAGTCCGCCATCTTAAGAAGTGCGCCATATTGGATTTAGAATTACGTCACTCAATTTTTCGAATACCTTTCGGCAAGTCCCTTTATTTGATATCCATATTGTAAAAGTGCATTAAAAGTAGCTTGTTCGCCATCTTGTGTGTATCTATATGTAGGATTTTCAATGGCGTCACGCAAGTCATCATGCATTGTCATCCAAACTAAACGTGTACAAAAAATTTTAGCTTAATCGGTTGAGGATATATGCCTCAAAATTGAGATGGAATACGGGTGGAATCTTGCCGTACATACTATACATGCCAAGTTAAATAAAACCTTGTAAAAACAAGATCCGCTTTGGGAAATTTGTTTTGTTTTGTACAGGGGCTCCAATAAACATTAAAATAAAACCGACAAAAAAAAACTCAGTCAAAAGTTAAATAAGCTTTTGTTGATTAAGTTATTAGCATTGAGTAGTTTAGCACATTCAGTGTGTCTACGTAAGTTGGCGTCATATAAGAAACTTTTTATTATAAATTTTACGAAAAAAGTTATTCCTTGTAAAAAGTTCAGCATGATCCAAAACCTAAAATACAATCATCAGATATCCAATTGTGTTAGTCGTCTACGAGGTTTGGCTAAAAATGTAATTTTGGCTCAAGAGTAAAGTACCTGTATTTTTGCTAATATTGCAAATTGTTACAAAAATAAGATTTTAGGAAAAAAGTCAAAAAATCAAATTTGTCTCTAATTCAAAAACGTTTCCGGACGGATTTATGTAGGAAACCTGACATGAAAATAAAGATTTGAGCTCAATATCGCTTAGCAAAATGTTATTGGTTTTCGTTCTACAGGGTGTTAAAACTTATTTTTTACCAAACATTTAGTGAAATATTTCGAAATCCACTGGACAGATTAAAGTGAAATTTGCCATTACCACTAGATGGCGCCACATACAATAACATTGATTGATTAAAATGGTCATAACTTTTTGACCTCCTTGTATGCGCATTTGCTAGAAATAATAAAACAGCATTTAATTTTAGTTAAAAAAAGTATAATTCTTTGATCTACAAAAAGTAAACCGTTTTCAAAATAAACGACTTTTTTATTAGGTTGCCCACGAACACTCTAAAATTTAATTAACAACGATAAAGTTAGAAAAGGCTATTGACAGTGCCGTATTAACCATTAGCCTGACTAGGCCACAGCCTAGAGAGTCATAAAAAATAGGCGCCAGACAAGTGAGTAATAGACGCTAGACAGGGGAGTTTTAAAAAAGTTTAGGCCGGGTGGGGTGATTTTGGTGACTAATTTCTCTGTGAATGAGGTGCTTTGGAATGAAATAGGCGCGAAAAGGAGGAAATGACCTTTTTTTTTTGGTGGTGAAGTAAGGCGCCTGGCACTCAAAATAGGCGCTACGGAGGAAAGGACCTTTTTTTGTGCTCTTCAAAAATTTTTTTGCTGGAAAATAGGCGCTCCGGGAATTCTAGCCTTGGGCGCCTCAAACAGTTAATACAGCCCTGGCTATTGATTATAATAAATGTTCAAAATGTTCACCATCCACTAGGATACATTGACTATTTCTTTTATTTAAATTTTGCCTGACTACAAATAATAATTCTTTTTGGGCCCTGATGATATTGACTCCTTTCACAATCTTTTGCCACAATTCCTGGTATCCGGTTATTTAATAAAAACGTCGTTTATCTAGAAAACGGTCTACTTTTTGGAGCTCAAAGACTATACCTTTTTGATAAAAATGTATTGCTGTTTTATCATTTTCACTTGCAAAGGTGCATACAGGGAGGTCAAAAAAGTTATGACTATTTTAATTAATCAATGTTATTGTATGTGGCGCCATCTAGTGGTATTGGCAAAATATATATCATATTCGTGTTCGTCATCCCAAATAGTAAAAGTGCACCAAATTTCACTTTAATCTGTCCAGTGGATTTCGAAATATTTTACTAAATGTAAGTAGGAAAAAACAAGGTTTTAACACCCTATAGAACGAGTAAGTTTTAAAACCCATTAAGATTTTGCTAAGGAATATTAAGCTCAAACGCTTTATTTTCATGTCAGGTATCCCACATTAACCTATGTCCAAGTAATTACGGGACACCCTGTATAGGTTGGACCCACAAGTTGGACCCAAGAATATGTTTGTATGTAATTTCATCGGCAACTCTTCATTGTTCATTTCAACTGAAACGAAGCTTTAATGATACTTTAAAAGCATTTTCGAAGTAAAACAAAAACATAAATATACATGTTAAGTCAAGCACTGCTTGCAAGCAATTTGGCGAAGAAAACAAACAACAGTGAGTGGCAATTTCGCATATAATCCACGAGCGGAAACCGCGCTCGTTAGAACACCGTGGGAACGCCGTGACTACTTGACCGTATTCATTGGCGTCACCGGAAGTACGTAATATACTTAATGACAGAGAAAGTCGACACGGTTTTAGCGGTAATCACGTCTTATTTACAATGACCTGTGATCTTTTGTGCGGCGAGCGAGAAAATTCTGTGATTTTTCCACACAGGGATGGACGACACCTTCACTGTTCGATGATTTCTATTCTCATATAATAGGAAGTCTACTGTTATTCAGATCATCACATTTAAACGCTTTTATTAAATTTCGCCGATCAACCGAAATCTCAACTGTTTTAACCGCGGTTATAATTGGTGACAACTTTGACATATCATATCATGTATATAGGGTGTCCAAGAATATGTCGGTAATCTCTTGGATTTATATGGCAAGGCGGAAAAACTATTGCACAATAATGTTAATTATTTTTACACTTCGTAAAATAAAGAAATAAATTAGTATTTTTGAGTAGCTTAAATTGTTAGCTAAAAAAAGGTACTTCGGTTAAATGTCGAAAAATTAAAGCGATTTTGACAAAAACAAGTTTTTGTTAAGTATAGGGACGTCTAAAAACATTCGATTATTCTGTTGCAAATGGTACTAAAAACACTAAAAATTTTTTTATTATTATTTTTACAAAACTAAAAAATAATTTTGCAGCATTTGGTTTATTCCTTTTATGCTTTAGAACCGCTCAGAACAATACCGTAAGTGTTCCTTTTATAGGTACGCGCACATAC
Organism: Listronotus bonariensis; assembly: GCA_014170235.1. Lineage (NCBI taxonomy): Eukaryota > Metazoa > Arthropoda > Insecta > Coleoptera > Curculionidae > Listronotus > Listronotus bonariensis. The sequence goes on from JACEGR010000423.1 coordinate 258,707, forward strand.
GTCGGCATCGGACGGACGGTACGGATCGGAAAATTTGTTTTGGTGAAATTCAATACCACACATGCACATGCGAGTCATGGGTAAACCATGGGTAAATAATAAAAGTTAGTGCCTTTTTACCCATGGTATAAAACCAGTGGGTTAAATTCTTGTCAAATAACGCAATTTTTGACCTGTTACCCGCACATAAGTGCACTGCTTCATTTAATTTCATTAAAACCATTTTTTCAGATTCGTACCGTCCGTCCGATGCCGACGTATGTGCGCGTACTTTATAATGAAATTATTCTGCAGGACCGTTCTATTACCGCTCCCCTTGCCTCTCATGCACCATCATCGAAAGAGGTGCACGAAGTGTTCTGACACTAATGACTTATGCCAAAGGGCAAATAGTAAATATACTTGGTTATATTTAAAAAAATATCTGTAATAATTTATTATTGTTAATAAATTAACCCGAAAAAAAAATATATAAACCACGGATGACTCAAATTAAAACTAATCAAAGTAGAACAAATCTGTCAAATCTTTAAATGTTATGTCGACCGGCAAATCCCACTGTTCTTTGGTGTTCCTTTTAAAACTGTTTTAATCGGTTCTGAAGAACGGTTCTACAAGTTAAAAGAAATACGCCAATTGTGGAGGGTCCCATAATTTTCGAGAATAAAGCTAGAGAATGCCTAATATAAGAGGGAGTCTATGTCAAACCGACAAACAAAATAATTAAATACAACCCTATTTAATCAAAATGTTGTTTTTCTTGAAAACGCTTCACTTAATCGATATCGGACAAAAGTATATTTATTTTTTTCAACTAAGGGTTAAGGCTTTAAAAAATGATATATTTTTTTATTATACAGGGTGTAAAAATAATCAGTACTATTGTATAAGGCAAGAAAGCAAACGTTTTACAAGTATACCATTTTAGAATGTCCTAACTGGTACTTATTATATAAAAAGAATATTTTATTAAACCAAGAGATATAAAAGTTATTCCAGAAAAACGATTTCCAGTAGCATCCTTTAAGGGAACATATCTCTGTAAATAGGGACTTTAGGAAAATATTTTATATAAACTTGTCACATTATTTTTATGTGTTTTATATAAGTTCGAGAGATTGCCTACATATTCTTGGACACCCTGTATATTCAAAACTTAAGCCATAGTTTTTAGACACTACGTTATAGACTTCTACTGTATCCATTTACATTATTTTTTTAATGATCCTCCAGTCGGTTCTTGTTACCTTTTAAAATAAAACAGTTATCAAACATTTGACAAATATCGTTTGATTATTGCAATAATTGCATAGTAGAAATCGAAAATTTCACTGACATGTTTTTAATTGTTGAATTTAAAAATTATTATTCCTTCATTTGATAGTTTTACTTTCTTCGAGTAATTTTCTCCCTAAATTACACTCGTGCATCAAAATAATCAGATAATTTAGCTTTTAATTGTTTTGCCTTTTAAAAACTACTCTCGTTCATTTTTACATTTTCGCAGAAATATGAAAATGAAATCTAGTAGTTTTTAGGCAATACGCTTTCAAACAAAATTATCGGTAATTTTGATGCACTTGTGTAATTACCCCCGATAACTTTACAAAAAAATAAGAACAAAACATTATATAAACGTATGTCCTAAACGTCTTGGTTTTTGGACTACGGGGTATTAAACATTTTTAAAAATTATCGTTTTTTTAAACCTTTTTACCAACTTAAATACTTTTTAAAAAATTGGAAGATGTCTCTTATTTATAAAAATACGAGACGACCAACTTTTCTTCTTACAACAATTTTCATTGGTGGTAGCATACAGGGGTAGCGGAGATTTAAATGTTGATTTTATAAATATTACAAAATTAGGATAAAACACCTCGCAAGCTGGTTAGTAGTTATTTTTCACGACATCATTAACCATACATTTTGGTCCCCTACCTCTTCAATGAAACCTTACATTTTGTAGGACAAATATTTTTTGGTTTATTTAAATAATCTTCTTGAAAATTAACATTTTTTGTTTGTTTTAAACAAATTTGATCTTTTGACTTTTTAATAAATGTACGGTTTTCACACAAATAAATAAAAATAATTTCTCTACATGGTCATATGGGTATCTAATTTTACACAGAATTATTTAACATACGGTAAGCTAGACATATTAAAGAGTACAGCTTATCATAGTTTGCTTTACCAATAATTTAATAAAATAAAAGTTGCAGCACTGATGAATTCACTAATCTTTTTTCTAAAAAAATAATTTTGCTCTAAAAAATAAATAAAAAAGATGATATTAATTACTGTAAAATTAGATAGATGACCATGCTAAAAAATTGTTAGTATTTATTTGCGGGAAAACCGTACATTGGATAAAAAAAGCCAAAAATCGAATTTTCTCAGAATTTAGTAAAAATTCCAAAAAAATATTTATATTTTAAGAGGCGGCGGTGGCGTACCATTTTTTTTTCTTAAAAAGTATTTAACCCTAACTCCAAGTGCACGACACTGTTAAAAATGTGTTTTTTTTTCTTGTATGTTTTAAAACTTCTTTTGATTTTTAGGTGACGTCCCAAGGTGCTACAAAAAAACTATTTTGTTTTTATTTTTAAAACCCAATAGTTTATATATGATATATGATCTTAAAGTCTTAGCTTCTGAACTACATATTATGTTCCTATGAACTTTTAGATGTAGACTCGCCCCTTAAAGGTTTGTCGGTAGTGTAATTAGACACCCTAGATAATTTAAAAACCATTTTTTTTGTAGAATATTGCTCTAGACAAACTTCTTGTAAAAAATATGACTTAACTTTTACACCCTGTCTAATAAAGACGAAATCTTTGGTATAGCTATCTGTTTTTAAAAAGTTTTTTTACAAGACTGTAAAAACCGCAATTTGTTTTTTTATTTTCTAAGAGTAAGAAAACGATTTCCAAAAATACCCAGTCGCAGCTGAATTAAACAGTAGTTTACTACTTTTTTCCGAATACACACTTTACTATTTTAAACTACATTTTTTTGTTACAATGGAAAAATAATAAGCCACTCCAATCCAATTTTTTCACCAATTTTTGTATTTTTTACTAAAAAGCACAACTAACTACTAAATACTATTCTAAGCCGGTTAATCATGTTAGTTATAGATAATAAAACAGCTATCTAAAACACTTTTATAGACTTGTGGATATTTTTATCACTTAAACAAAAAACAAAAAGATAGGTACCTAGCTATTACCAGTAATAAAATTTAATTACATTAGCATGACTGATCGAAGCGACACGCAGCAGTACTTTCAGCGATTAGGATATCACAGCCATTAATAGCTTGTGTCGGTACTACTTGTCATAATTACACAGGTACTTTCAGGTATTTTGTTCATTTAGATATTTTATGGTACTGCATACCGCAGTTTATCTGCTTTGGTTAATTTTATAAATTGGAAGGAAAAATTTAATTAAAATGTTCTCTAGAAACAGGGTTAAACCTTTTTAAAAACTTTAAAAGTCATTTATTATACTAACATTTTTGTTGTATTAAATATAAACGGTATTTAATTAGGTTATTGTTATTGATTTCACGTAATAGTTTAAAAAACACATATTTTTAAAAGAATCCACTCATGTTTCTTGTATGGTCCAGGAATACCTACGCAATTTAGTGGATTCTATTTATTTGCTGGAAAACTTAGCAGGCTACGTAAAATTATTAGGAGACAAACATTTTTTATTTTCTTTATTTAAGAAAGATATACAAATTGCACAAAAGTCAGAAGCGTAAATGTTTTTGGTTAGAAATATTTGTTTACCACTAGCGGTGCCACTGGAATAATAAGGTTATGAAGATATGTTCTGTATTGGTTCGGCGGTATAGTTTTATTGATGGTAGTTATTTGGGTACACGCCAGACACACATTAATTTATTAAAACTATGAAAAAATAACAAAAAAATAAAACAAGTAAATAGAGAACTAAAAATCAACGTTTCGGTGGCAAGTCTGCCACTGTTGTTAAGATAAATTGAATAAACAAAAATTAACTATTAAGTATTTAGGTTTAAAATTTTAAAATTTTAGCTTTTTTAGAAGATTCTTAAAAATCTTTGACATTAAATGTCAAATATGTTGGTTTAGTTATACCCTATGACACTATAATTAAACAAACATATTTAACATTTACGGTCAAAGATTTTTTTAGAATCTCCTAAAAAAGCTAAAAATTTTTAAATTTTAACCTAAATAATAGTTAATTTTTTATTTTTATTCAATTTATCTTGACAACGGTGGCAGACTTGCCACCGAATTGTCGACTTTTGGTTCTCCATTTAATTGTTTTAATTTTTTTTTTTGTACTCCAAATTTCTTTTCTGGCGTGTACCCAAATAACTACCATCAATAAGGTTAAGGCTAAATAGGCCCTCTCCTTCGGCAAACAACACTACTAAATTTTATTTAACTTGGATAAAAAATTTCTGAAATATTAATAAAAAATTCAAGTTTAAAAAAATTACATTTATTTTAAAAAGAAATCCACTAAGGTTTCTTGTATGGTCCAGAAGTACGCAATTTAGTGGATTCTATTTATTTGCTGGAAAACTAAGCAAGCTACGTAAAAATATTAGGAGACGAAAAAGTGGTATTTTTATTTGATTTATTTACAAAAGACCAGAAATTGCACAATAGTCAGTAGCGTAAATGTTTTTGGTTAGAAATATTTGTTTAGGTACCACTAGCGGCGCCACTGGAATAATAAGGTTATGGCTAAATAAGCCTTCTCCTGCTGTAAACAACACTGCCAAATCTTATTAAAATTGAATACGAAATACCTAAAATATTAATAAAAATCTAACTTTTTAAAAAGTTTAACACCGAACCTGTGGAATACGCTTTTTAATTTTTTACCGCAATTAGGAAATACCCTGGACAATAAATAAATTGTTAACCTTTTTCGTATATTTTTTTAAAGTTGAGGTATTATACACATACAAAAAAGTTTATGAAAGTACCACTTAGGATAGCTGTGTCTATCTGTAGTAGGTATGTTTAAAAATATTCCATCCAAATCTGAAAATTGTGACTAAGGGTACATCGTAAAAATCGAATCCGAATGGACGGATCGCATTGAACCTAATACTGTGCCTTTCGTCTCAGAATTTATCGGATGCAGATAATCCGGTTCTAAATTCTTTTAAATTTGACAAAGAAAAGTATATACTATGACAAAGAGAGCAAATAAATAAAAATAAACTTTTAACCTTACTTTTGTGGTATTTTTTAAATTAATTAAAATTAAAATACAGTTAAAAAAGAACATAAACCACTAAGAAACACTATCACAATATTTAAGCAAATATTTGAGCCACTTTTATTATCCACTATTTTATTTCTACAATTATTAGTTGTTTTACTTAACTGTCATTTTTTAAATCCTTTTCAAAACCGTGAATATCGTACAAATATATCCTCCGATCGGACTGAACTCAATTCAAATCGCTTGAAAAACAGGATTAACTTATGGTGATTAATCCAATCCCTTACTCAATCTGAAACGTGTATATCGCAATTTTTTGTCGGATTAAGTTTTATCCGATCGGTTAATTTGGATTTAGTATATCGATGTACCCTTAGTCTATGGTAAATAATTTTCATATTTACATTTCTATGCTAAGAGCACTAAGCTTAGTGCCGCAGATTAAATGGATATTATATCTACCATTTTTTAGATTTAAATGTCCATAAGAGATAAACATATCAAATGCAGCACCGGATCTAGGGGGTACAAACGGGGGTGCCGGCCCCTGGTGAGTCAAAGGCGGCAAAATGAAGTAGGTATCACTGCACAGTAAGTATGTTTGCGATGGGGATTTACAGGATTTATTATACATGGGGCGTCAAATAATGAAAAGAGGCCTTTTTAAATGCCCTTTAAAAATTTTTAGTAGAGATATAGTATTCCAGGTGTATCATTAAAATAATGTTATTTTACTAATAAACTTACAATGATGGCCATATTTCCGTAACTATTAATAATTGGATATACCGGGTGTTAATCACCCTATAACTTTTTTACTCTTTAAGATAAAAAGAATAAAGTTTGGCATATTGTTATTTAACATTAATAAGCATTAGTTAATTTATTCACTTGTTTTCTGTTAGCGCCGAGAGACGATTGAATCGGACAGGGCTGGTATTTTAAAAGTTCCAATGGCAATACCGGTATATTTCCACGCATTAAAAATGTACCTGTTTTTTTCCGTTTGAGGCACGATTCTAAAATTGACCTACGAAGATATACTTGCATTCCCGTTTGGGGCTCGATTTTCTAATTAGTAAAAAATCTGTTAACTTTACAATTTATCCAGTGTGTATTAATCTTAGGTTTAATTAAGAAATTAAAACAAAAGGACTTGCTTACCAAAACTAACCAGACCCTCCACCTATACGCTCTAATAATAACACAACTATTGTAATACAATAAGACTGATACTAATTTAAGAATTTTAACCCCAGAACTTCGAAATAAAATCAACTTTTTGGTCCTGAGCTCTAGTTAGCTCTTTTTGATAAATTTTTTCAAAGGCGTAGATTCGTTAAGTTTTTAGTTTGATACCATCACTGCCATTATTAGTTTAGACGAGTGCCCGTAACGGGAATACTAAAGTTTGTTAATTAGGGTCGTTCAGGTACAATTTAGCGTAGAGCCCCAAACGGAAAAAAAAACAGGTAAATTTTGAATCATGCCTCTAACGGGAATGCCCCAAACGGGAAAACACGAAATACCGCCTATGGTGTACCAAATGATTGGGAATAAAATGCTTTTTTACGATATGCTAACGAGCCATCATAGGATTTCGCAAACTTTGACTCCGCCCTGAGAAGTCCTTTAAAAAAGAACGAATACATTTATTTTTTCATGGCTACTTGACTTAAAAACCGTTCTAGCCTTTTCATGGCACTTTAGATTGAAATTTAAAAAAAAAAAATTGACAGCACAACAAAAAATTACATGTAAGGTGTCATTGTATTAAGAATGTCATACTCTATCGAAATAAGATAATATATACTAGTGGTTTCATTTAACATTTTAAAGTAGTATATGGAGAAACTACCTGTGAGAAACACCCGGTATAACATGTGTTTTTTTAAAGCTTTTTGAAATATCTTTTAAATGGTAATAAAATATACATAGTGTACTATTTAGGAAAATGATATTTTACCCTGTAACTCGAAAACACGAGTGTCAATAAAATTGTTTTTGTAATCTTTAATCGAAAAAACGGTATAAATTCTTATAGTGATAATTAAAAAATATATTTTGGACTTATAGCAAAGTCACTAATGGCCAGTGCCGCGTTTACACATTTGCCGCCCGAAGGCTATTAATTTTAGCCGCTATTTTCTTTTTCATTGAGAAACAATTTGAAAGAGCAAACAAAGTCCTTTCTTTTACTCACTTTTATTTCTACATTTCTACGTACAAAATGAAAATCGAAATCAACTAAACAATTTATGAAGTAAAAATCTGCGGCCCCCTAAAAACGCCGCCCTGGTCCCCAGCCTACTCAGCCTTCTGGTAAATGCGGCACTGCTAATGGCGAACACTTAATTTCGATGACTCTGTATAGTAGTCTACACTACATAACAACAAAGAACTCTCTACGGTGCTCTACGCAAAATGCGCACAGAGACGTACGTTACAGGTAAGTTAATATGTTTAGAAGAAAGCGTAAAAATGTTCATTCATAATTCAAGGATTATCCTTAACGTGAAATCATAAACTTATCTTAAAACCCATTGTAGCGTAAGTCCTGATTTTACCTAAGTTATATTGAAATACTGATATAGCCAATACAAGATAACATTTCGCTATAAGGTTTCCTAAAAATATTCAATAAAATCATATAAATGTCACACGTGTACAGTTTATTTCTGATATTATGTTTCAAAATTAATAAAAAGGTATCAGTTTCTAGCTGACTTGTCTTACAGGTTTGTAAATATTATATACTTATTTAATTTATTATTTATTCGTAATATCCTAATTTACCAAAAAATTTAAAAAAATTACGATAGTTAAGTTATTAACTAAAGTACAAAAAAACTCTTTACTTAAATTTTTAAATTTTATTTTCTTAGAAAACACATCAAAAATACGGTTAAATCATAATTTTAAGAGGAATTTAATTTGTTGCCACTATTTTTATTATACCGTGTTTCCTAACTGCAGTAAAAAAATTATTGGTTATTTATAAGTTAATCTTATAAAAAAGTTTATACAGACTGTCCACGGATGGGTTTTACAAATAGATAAACACTGATTTTTTTTAAAAATCCAATTTTTTTCTTGTTGAGGCCTTTCTATACAAAGCTCGCAAAAACTTGAAAAACATGATTTTTCTTCAAAAGTAACCTACCTTTATTTTTAGGAAAACCGTAATCTAGAAAATTTAAAATAAAGTTTGCAATCAATAAAAATAATAACACAAAATTTTATTGTACAACATAATTTGGCAAAAATGCGTTGATACCATTCGTATACAGCTGAAAAATTGTGTTGTATATGAATTTTTGGGAGCACAGGTGTTTAAAGTGCAAACTATGAAAGTTTTTTCTATTTTATTATAAAAGTTAAAAATAATTAGTTTTTGATAATATTAAAATTACTTTTATATAACTTGACACTTCCGTAAAATAAATTTAGTCATTTAAAATGCTATTCTACATAAATTTTCTAAATAACATATTGCTTAAAAAGTAAAAATTAAGGAAGTTTTCTCTTGGAGAAAATTCTTGTTTATTAAGTTTTTCTGCACCCTGTACACAAAACCAAAATTTGCTTTTTTGTTAATTATAGTTGTTTTTACAAGAAAACATTTTTCTAAAAAAATATTTATTTGTTCTGTTGTAGAGCCCATCCGTGGACAGCCTGTATAAACATGGATTCGCATATTTTTCGTCCCCAAGGTATAAGGTGTTAAACTTTTTGAAAAACTTTAACATTTCAAAAACACCTATTTTAGTAAACTATGTTAGATTAGATATAAATGTTATTTAAATAAATATTTGTTATTATTGTTACATAATTTCCAAAAAATAAATATAACACATAATTTTTTAAAGAAAAAATTCTCCTAATGTTTTTTATTTGGTCCAGATATATCCAATTAAGCGGATATTTTTTCTTTCTGTAAAACTTAGCAAACTACTTACTTAAAAATATTAAAAATTAAACTAGTTTTGTTTTTATGCCTAACTAAAAGAAAATGTAGAATATGCAAAAAATCAGTGGCGTACAATATTTTTGTGAGAAACACTTGTTCATGTGCCACTTGAGCCACCTATTGACTTAATAAAAAGTGTAGTGTTATAATTAATACTGTCAAATTTAATTAAAATTGGATAAAAACAATTTAAGATATATTATATGAATTATTATTGTAATGTACGTTGGCAACAATCCATTCTCAGATCTATGTTTCTATAATCTTTTTTTAATAGAATTAAATTCAAAAGAAGCCCAAATTTTTTTAACGGCCTTGGAAAACACTTTATAAAATCTTTGAGTAAAATGAGTAACAAAATTTAAATAAGTAAAATAATATAATCAGGAGCTTAAATATTTTGGACAACCCATAAAGACTTGTATAGAGCATAAGTAGTATGTACTATAAGAAAAAAGGTTTTTAAATATTTGGGATAATCATTCTTCAAAACATGCAGATACTGCATTTCAAACACTTTTAGTGGAGCAACCGACGCTATAGAAATAATTACCCTCTGAGCTTTCCCCCAATAAAGTCTGGATAATCATTCCTAGGGCGGTACCATTAAACATGGACTTTAAAACCACACACAATAGCATGTGACCTTTGTCTGATGGTCACACACCAGAACACTAATCTCACCAAATGACTGACCACTCAAAACAGACTAATCAATAAAGTTTATGGCATTAATACCCTCAATAAACCACTCTTTACATAAGGCTATGTAGGGGTAGTACCTACCTGTCGAGGAATAGATTATCCCTAAAATAATATATAGGTATTATGTGGATTAAGTGTAAAACCGTTCTTTGAACTACCTGTATGTCAAGATAAATCGTGAATAAAATATTTAAGTTTGACAAATCCAAGAGTGGTTCGAAATAGAATATTTAATATACATATTTTACGAGTACAGTCTAATATTATATCTTTGCAATTTTTCGTAGTTTTTTAGAATTTAAATTATTTAAGATTCCAATATCCATTTATG